>KN538424.1:100934-166148 GCA_000797535.1 Trichuris suis
TTATTATTATTATTATTATTATTACTTTGCCACATCCGCGGCAGTGATGGCGACGACGAATTGTCGTGAAAAGACTAGAGCAGTGCTGGCACATTGTTACTCGGTCATCGGGCACCCATGGAGGCGCCTTACGCCCAATCTCGTGCAATGGATCGGAAGCCGTTTCTCCGGAACTCTGTAAGAAGAAAGCTCCATATTGGAGCTTCAATAGGAAACTAAACTTTTCCCAACTAACCATACTGTCGCAGCCAACATCTCGATAACCAGATCGTCCATTGGCGTGATCTATGGCCGCACGAATTGCCTGAACCCATTGGTCGCGTTCGGCGGTCGTTCTGAATTGGTTGTCCATAAAAGCAATGGACTAATATACGGTAGCCTTTTACTTGCAAAGAAGAATGATGGACCTCCGTTGGCTACGCAAATGGAATTCCAATGATGTTGCATCATTATCCGGCAGAACGGGTTCGTCCAACGTGTACAGCGGCAGCTCGTTGCGAATTCTTAGCATACTGCTGCCCGGCACCACCGGAGCGCAATAGAGCAAAACGTCGCTGAACTGAATGGGATAAAATTTACATATTACAACGCTAACATCTTTTTATGAATAGTTTAGCGTACGAGCAATAGAAAGCGAGGATGAATTTCTTTACGCGAATGCTTCATGATTTCGCCCTCTTTGAAAAGCTTCCTTCCAGGTTGAATGATTTCGTAGTCGCTTTGCATACGTCTTTGAATCTGATACATCTTTCTCATATTGTCACCTTCGACCAAGCCATTCTCTATCTCCAATGCAACGTTCTCCAACAGCGCCTTCGCTTCTATATAAGGGCAAAAGTAAAGAGAGCGTCTCTGTGGCCAACAGTTGAAAGCTCACCAACGGCTATTGGATACTCGTCACTTTGCTTTGGCAAATATTTCAAATACGTATTCAACAACAGAGGGTACCTGCATATTCGTTGGTGGACACAGTCCAGCTGATGAACCAACAAAAGCCCATTGAAGCGATCCTCCTACAAAAGGAATTTAAATTTCAAAAATATATATATATAACGCCCACGCATGGGAAGAGTAAGGCTTAGTCATCGGTGGAAAAGTTGAAGGGCAAAAATGATTGGCCTACCTCGAATGACTTTAAGGCACTGGCAAATTCCGGGTACTGACGACAGGCATTTAGAATAATCGATGACAGTTCACCCTTTTGTTGTAAGAACATGCGACTCATCTTGAGAAAGTGACCCACTTTTAAAAGCACGTCCGTAATCAACTGCTTTTCCGACCTTAACAGTTGGCGCGTCGTAAGTTTTAAAACAATACAAAATTTGCATAATGGAACACATACCAATGGTCCAAACGTGCTTGCAATTGTAAGGAAATTTCTTGATGCAACTTTCGCAGAGCGTCCAAATGACGAGACAATTCGCCGGCTACGTCCGGTTGCGTCATAACGCGATGATCGGCCAACGCTCTTTGGCGAATAAAATTTGGAAAATCCTACGAAACAACAACAACATGAACATAGAGAAAATGACGCGCAAAAACGTACAACGCTAAGGGCGCGCAACGTTTCGACGTAAGCTCGTTCGGTGTTGCACATTTCCTGGGCGACGCGAAACAACTTATCGGCCGAACGCTTTAACAAAATAAAACAACAGATTATGCAAGAACGCTTTAAGTTTTTAGAAAAACTTACTTCTTGAATTTCATACTCGTCAATATCTGACGATTCGCTTCCAGAGTAAACGCCACTGCTTCGTTCGGATAGATATGATTCATGCCCGGGTAAAGCGTAACGACGAGAGCTCTGTACAACTTCGGGCGTGGAATTTGTAAAAACCGTTGCGGAAGCTCGACGCGGAGACGAGTTTGCCTGAGACTCGGTCGACAAAGAGAGCCTTTTGGAGCCATTAGTAGTATGGTGGTCAAATTCGCTTGGAACCGAAGGCGATCTGACCATAACGTTCGTCAAAGTGCTCTCCGCTTGCGATATCGAATTTGTACACACCGGACGAAGGGGTCTATAGTTAGACCATGCAAAAATATATTGCCCCTAATAAAGGCTAACGCGACTTACTTAGATGGCGTAGGAGGAGGTGGAGCAGGTCTAACCGCCCTTACGGGACCGACACTGCTCTGGCTATACTTTACAAGGTTCTTTGGCTTAGGAGGAACGGGAGGTGGAATGGAGGAATGCATTCTTGACGACGAAACAAAGATATCCAACTCCCGAGGAGCTCCCATCGAGCGCAACGTCACCACAGGTGACTCATGGAGGCAATTATTTAAAATTACACGCGATCCAAGTACAAATCAAGCATTGACAAAATGCACCACAACAAAAGCACGCCTAAAAGCATAAATAGCAATAAATCACAACATCTCGCTTTAACGCCAGCAGCATACTGTATGGAAGATTCGCAAGTACTAAGCAAAACAAATTTTTAGAATTTATCTGTGCGCACTTGCCACTGCACGCTGAACTGCTGCCATAAAGGAATCGGAGAGTTAAGGAGTAACGTTTACTGATCATGGCAAACACCTTCTTTTAGTAGATTGGCAGTCTACGTTGGAATGCACTCAGAACGTTATAGAACGAATAATTTATGAGAAGCATTATTCATGAGCGTTTTTACGCGTTGTAATCGCTAGACGAATGAAACTTGATGAATTCTGGAAAAGAAATTTTACGTGTTGTGAATATGCGAACAAGCAAATTGCGGTCGTCGTTTTTTCTCATCTGTTGCTCTGGCTAATGCGCGAAGAATATTCTTGTGCAGTACAAGTGGTAATAACGGAAGTAGCGATTAAGGTTCACTTGAGAAATCGACGAAAATATATCAAGTCAGCACAGCAGAAATAAAGGGCAAAAATGCTGTTATGAGCTAATCAAAATTAAATTCTAAACACAACTGTTATTTTACGCAAGCGCATGATCTAAGGCAAAGTTGCATTTCAAACTCTACCTGAATATCATTAAATTTTAAAAATTCAATTATTTTTGTAACCCATTAATGATTTGCAGGCAACAAAAACGTTTTATTAGCGTATCTGAGATTTAGGACAACCAGAGGTGCTAGAAATGGCAAAGGAATTTTCTACAGCGCGTTATAATTTTTAATACTACGCTCTGAACCGCTCATTTCGTCAAGACATTTTTCCAGCTGTCCAGAGGCCATTCGACAAGCAGTACTGCCAAATTTCACCTTAATCGGTGTTGTTTACATCCAGTTTTACTGTCGCAGCAAAAGAGATCGTTTTTGGTTATTACAAGGTAGACGATAGGTCGTAGAGTGAAGTTAGAAGCGCAAATAAGATTATATAGTAAGACTTTAACAACAAATAAATACTTCGGAATGTAACGCAGATATACTGGAAAACGTACATAGCGTCAAACATTACCAAAAGAGGAAAAACGTTTCGATAGCTGAAGCTGAAAGCAGTTTAACACTAATGTATCCTACAACGGCCGTCGTAAACATATATCTCCACTATGCTTCAATATTTTTTTTCGTACGCTAAAAGGTGTTCCATCGAATCTTTTCATTTGCATTGCTCTTTAATCAAATGTGCAGTGAAAACTTGCCAAACTTGATTAATGATGTACTGCATTATTTCCGTTTTCACTTATTAACGCTTCAGGAGAAGATAAAAGGATTAGCGGCGATTTATTCAGCTCACCGTCTACGAATCGACCAGGTTCGTTTATGTTACAGTAACCATGTGACAATACCTGAAAACATTTAACGAGCGTCCAACTGGCACTCACAAATGCAGACATGAAATGCTAATAAGTTACAATAGATTGTTTCTATTATTTCTCCCGATGATAAATTCTCAAGGGAAGCTCTTAATGGGACAACGTTTAAGCGCCATATGCAATTGAACTGCGAAATACATTTTTTGCCAATCTGCTTAAGTAAAACAAGAGGACGACCGGCTGGCTAATGAGGAACAACTTTTAAAAGGCGGATTACGAGCCGATTACGAAAACGAAAATCGATAAGACGACCTCCAATAAAAGATGATGAGCTCAAAACGTTCAGCCAAAAGTCGTTCGACCTTATGAATACGCTATTGGTTGTCGGCATGCAAATTTCATCGCACCAAACAGAGCAAATATGGAGTGCAACGATTTTAAACGTTTTGCCTTAATTAGAAATGAATAAACAATTTAACGAACGAAACAGTGAGTCATATGGCAGGCAAATAGGAACATACTACAATCATAGGCACATGCGGAAAGCCCGCGGCCGAAGAAGGCCAAATGTCGTTACACATTTTAAAAACATTCCTTAACGCATTTTACTCAATTGACCACGTGTTCGTTCCCGCCATTAGAAAAGGCAGACAGCTGGTGGACCATTCCGCCGGAAAACAACTTTCTCTTTCATTTCTTCGACACAAAGACTTTCTTCTACTGCACATGCACTCAGCCGCTTGAAGCTGATTAAGAGCAGAGGCGCTTTTGGCCTACTGACGGACGAAGGCTATATAGCCTCACGCAACTACAAGACACCTTCGAAACTGAATGCGTCAATTCGCGCTAGACACTTCAATAAACACAAACCAAGTAAACAGAAAGAATAGTTCGATGGAACGCTCTACGCTACGATTACGTCACAATTGAAAACGCGTAGGTGCATTTACAAATAAAGGAAGCGCCAGCGATTCTTCTCCGCGTCTCATCCGTGTAATGGAAGCAAATTTTCCTGCCGACAGTGGCGCCACCTTTTGCCATTAGCTCAATCACCGATCCGACGGACGACTGGCCAGTCGTCGTCGTCGTCGTCGTCGCAAACGAAGTGGAGCAACGGCATTGGCACCGGCGCAAAGCGTATATAAGAGCAGCCACTTATAAGGAAAACTCACAAGCTAAGACAATGGGCACAACCCTTTGACGACATGGAATGGGCGGCTCGAGCGTTCGCGCGACTTACCACCGATTCCAGAAATCGCGATTTTCATAAAACATCAAATCGGCCGACACGTTTCGACTACAGCGACGAAGAATTGGAGGAATTCAACGCAGCATTCAAGGTAAGCTTTTGCTCTTATAAGGCTATGCGTACCGCATAAGTGACAGACTTTTTAAATCATTACAAAGCAAACCACCTAAAAAGGTATACGTTTAAGCATAGCGTTTTCTCGTCGCCTTTCTACGGATAAGCATTGATAAACATCTGTCTGCTGTCTTCTTGCAAGGAACAATGAATATAATAAAGTTAAATTGGATTTACTATTACATATAACCCCAACATGCAGCTCGTATATAACTGAAATGCTTCGCTTACTTCGACCTTCCAACGGATCCCTAAAAGTGCTGCTAATACGGTTGGTTTCGTAATTTGCTGACTCTGTGTGCATGTCGTCACTTCCGCTGATTAATTAGTTCATTCGCTGTTGGATGGGCATTCAATTTTTCGCCTACCTTCAATGAGCTCACTTTGGCAACGCCTCAAAGTGTTTATGAAGCTTCACATAACGAGAAAAGCAAACAAAAAACTAGAAAGTACTAACTTTAAACAAATGTAAAGGAATGCAACCGTCCAAATGGAGGTTGCCATAGCAAAGCGAACTAATGGCCGAAAGTACATTTAATACTGAATTATTCCGGCACACATTATCTCTTCTACTAAATAACGCGTAGAGGCTAAACATGCATATAGAGATTCTGTTGTTCCTTTGGGCGCCTACGTCACTAAAGTGCCACTCTAACTAAAGTGCTCATCATAGTGACATGGAGCTAGCGAAAAAGTACAGCACTTAGAATAGGCGAAGTGCCCCAGTTTGAAGAAGAGAAAAAGGCCAAATAGGCCATGTACAAATCTACCGTATATGTAAATTATAATAGTTTCATTAGGAATGCGCGTGCATCTACTAAAGCACGCGTTCCAACAACTTTTTTTTCTAAAAAAATCGATCGCGCGCGATTCGCTTAAAAAGGGCAATGCGTCCCGCTGATCGGTAGCATTTGAAAGGCACTTGACCAACCGCGAAAGCAACGAGCCGCTTGAAAGTAGATTAAACGAATGAAAACGGGAAGCGTCAACTACCGCTAACAAGGCGATTCACCAGACAACACTGTCTCTCTCTCTCCAATGCGTAGAGGCGACACTATACGACCCTTTATGCATGGCCAAATCGATTTCGTTCGCGACCAAAGTTAATTCACGGATAAAATCGATTAATGAGGTCAAGCAGACACATCCATTCAAGGTATGAAGTCTTGTTCGCCTATATATCTACCGTCAGCCTATTTAATTCGTCCAAAGCAATCCTAGTCACCGCGTGACGCCTCAGTACATTCGTGACAATCCTTACAGAACGTTTAAAATAAAAAACTATGCAACACAATCAACAAGCCTGAAGGGACAATCAAACAGAGAAATTTAGTAAATTTCACCTGCGCGGTGTGAGACAGAGAGACGGCTAAGAAAAATATGCCACCAAGGAATGGGGGGCAGACTGGTCAAAGCCTTTCCTACAAGCAAGGAAACTCATTAGTCAACGTGCTTTATCGATTTTAAACAAAATTAATTCGAGTAGTGTTGATTAGGACTACGAATTGCTATTTCTGAAAACCATTGCATAGCAATAAGGTAAAAACGGATAATCGAAACGAATCATTAGCAAGCGAAAGTGGCGCCACCACAAGAAAGAGACGAAAAACCGGATATTGAAAAGCTTGCCAACACCCTAAAGACACGATGGCAGTTGTTGGGGAAGCAACCATTGTCTTTTTTTTTATAGATGTTCGATAGGGACAGCAATGGAACGATAAACATTAAAGAGCTCGGCGTTGCTATGAGAATGCTCGGCCTGAATCCAACTGAAGACGAACTGTTGAACATTGTCAACGAGTTCGACCTGGACGGAAATGGCAAAATGGACTTTGAAGAATTCTGCCGCATGATGAAAAGTATGAACAAGGAAACCGACCAAGAATTGGTCCGACTTGCATTCCGGTAAGCCGTCGCAACTTGCAAACTTTTTAACCATCGCCAGTTTCTTACGGAGGCAGCCTAATCATCCTTTAATTAGCCACACTGTATACTACGACTATATATGAATGAAATTGCACTCATATCTCCAGAAATGGAATTGCTGCCTTTCGAGTTCGACATAGATATTCTAATAACAACAAAATGAAATTACACTAAGGGCGTACTGCTCTATAGTACTAAAATTCCAAAATGGGAAAGCCTTAGGAATTTACACTTACACGAACGTGTTGCAAATTGATTAGCTTTTAGGGTTTTTGACAAAGACGGCAACGGGTACATTACGGCTCAGGAGTTCAAACACTTTATGACCACAATGGGCGAAAAGTTCACCGAAGAGGAAGTTGACGAAATCATACGGGAAGTGGACAAAGATGGTGATGAGCAAATAAACTATGAGGAATTTGTGCAAATGATTGCTCCAAGTGTCCAGTATTACCAACCGGACGAGCGACCTTTAGATTAACGACTATCCGCGAGGAAAAATGCAAGTCGATACGAAGAGCTGAGTAGGCTTAACGCCTTTACCGTCTTCCATTGCATTGAACGCCTTGCTGTCACAATAAAACCAAACTAAATACATTACAGTACGATTTGAGTGAATGCATACTGAATCTACAGAAGCCGGATTAAGGCTTAAGAAAAAACAGATTACGTCTTGGAAAGGCTATTTTACTTTTGCATACATTGCCTGTGGAGAACAGCGGGGTTGGTCATTTGCCCCGCATTTAGTGAATTAGTTTTTTAAAACCTTTGGCACAACGGCAAAAGTACAGCGCGAAATCCTGCCCCAACCGATATTGTGGCAGACTCGCGAATAACTCAATTTCCTAAAGGCCAACAACGGACTCCCGCAGGTATAACAAGCGGATCAATAAAACGATGGAACAAGAAGCAACCTTGCAACCTGGCTAAATGAAGTAACATAAGAACGGAAACCCAACGTGGAAGAAAAAAACAAAGAAAAACAATTCACCACAAAAACAATGCCTACATAATAATGTAAGGCTCTGGAACATTTTCGCTGATTCCCTTATGGGGCAGCACTTTTGCACCATTTATGTAAACTTCGTCGTTGACAATTACGTCTTCTCCAAGGACGGATACATTCTCCATTCTCACCTGAAACAAAAAGAATACCATTGCAAAATTGCAAAGCGCTATTAGCGTTCAAAAAGCGGCACCCAACGCCCTATGCAACATTTCCAACCAATAATGGAATTGTTTATCCACGAATGGGAATCGATGGTGGTGTTGGCCAAAATGGTCGTATGCTTCAGGCAGACACCGTCTCTAATTTCAACGCCGGGGCCGATGACAACATTTGGTCCAATACGACAAAGGGAGCCAACTTTTGCCGTACGATCCTGCGCATCAAATTGCCAACCGAATTACCAAATTGCAAAAAGATGTCGCTACCATGAGAACGTTGCCGTGAAATTGCGAACCATGAGCCAACAATTCCGGTTTGGTCGTCCTGATATGTTCCAAATAAAGAGCGCTGCCTCGAATGAAGTCTCTTGGTTGCCCAACGTCCATCCAAAAGCCTATTGTCAAAACGTTTCAAAATTAAAACAATTCAACAAAGCGTTTTAAAGTGGTTTCACCCCCGTGGCCGGGGGAGAAAATACGCGCAGTGCGGCAATTCACAGGTGGTCTTAGACGTCGTACGATATGCCCTGTGCACACTATATTATGCATCAAGAACAAAAAGAAATGGAGGTACTTCGTGTTCACCTAACCCATGAGCTACTGAAGCTATGCGACATACGGGAAAAAGAAGTATACGCTTAAGGAAGAGTTTGTATCCCAACTAACGGAAGTAACAATTTAGAAATTCCACCAATGCGACTCTTGCAAACAGCAAGACAATGAAGGCATGCTATGCTTTAGCTGCGGTTTTCAAGGATGCGCCAAACAAGGACATATGATAGAACATTTGAAAAACAAAAAGCACATGTTCGCCCTTGCGCTGACCGACGGAAAGTTATACTGTACAATTTGTCAACAATTCACTGGACACATAAATGATCGCCAATGAATTTACAAATAATAATAAACTAGTAAAACAGCGCGCTTACATAGCTCTTAAGCAAAATCAAGCCAACATAATGACAATATAAAGGCGACATTCGAATGCGAGCAACTGTAATGCTTGTAAAGTTTATTCCCAACTTGCCGACAACGAAACGACATAATGAAAACGAAAAGATGATATGTAGGCCGCTTTTAAGAAAAACACTCAATGCAAACTTGCATATCTTAAAGAGCTACAAAAGTTTTTTAAAATGAAGTAGGCAAAAATAAGTCTAATTTCTCAACAAACGTTTTTCAGAATGAAGAAAAAAGGAACAAAATTAAAAATCCGTCGAAGTAATAGTCTGAATAAAAACAGAAAGAACGAATTAGCTCTGCTGCCTTCGATACTACGAACCTGCTCATTGTTAAGCAGCTACCGTATGACATCGTAGCTTCAAAAGTGCCACAAAATTAACTAACACAAGCGTCACCGTTAACATCTAACGATGGCAGCAAAGTTGCCTAAACCACAGAGCATATACCAAAATAAGAACTGTTAAAGAGCAGTTTAAACATAGCTAAGCCTTGCCAAAAAAGCTGCAGCATGGAAAGTGTGACGCAGTATTCTAAAATTGAGTTTACAGTTTGCCTATCACGTTTGAGTTTAGTTAAAGCGGCAGCACGAGGTAGACAGTTAAACAAAAACGAAATAAAAACTACAGTAATCTCGAGGAGTACGGTACGAGTGAACTTGAACATCATGTAGAAGAAAAGCATTTTTCGAAATTACGACCCCATCTGGAATTTCTTCCATCCAATTCTCGGACAGAAATATACTTTTCGTGATAAGCCATCCTTACGCATTTCGGCAAACAAAGAAAATTCATACTTTCTTTGCTTAAAGGGAAAGTAACAAGAGTATTTCACTCAGCTCTGCCAGAAGCTAAATTATTAAATCAACAATTACGAAAACGTTGACCTCGGCTTTCAGTCTTTCTCACTCATAGCACACTTTTAGAACTGCTTGCAGAAATCCATTTATATTAAACGTTTCACGATTTCTACCGTAGTACGGTACCTGAACATCACTGCTTCAGCGTCCGAGTTCTTTGAATACGAAAGCACACAAAACGAATGCTCTGAATGATTTGTAAATAAACGGTTAGCCTATGCGTAACTTAAAAAAAGAACTGAAGCTTGAAATGGAAAAAGCGCAACGCTCACGTCAAGCAAAAATTCAAAAGCTTTGCCAGCCGTATTTGGACTTAAAACAAATATTTTTGCCTCGCAGCATTAATGCATTAGTCGGACAAATACCAATCACTGGCGACGACATATGTACATATTTACCTGGTAGGACAAAAGCACACAGTTCTCCGTCAGCTGCCATTGCCGGGAAAATCTCTTTCTCAATCGAAGTAGGTCGGAGCTGTCAACAACAGATCAACTGTAAGTTCGTGAAATGTCATTCCGTCATTTACCGATATTCGATCAAGGCAAGATGTGTTTAGAAGATAAATGCCAGCATTAATCTTGTTGCCAACGTATTCCTGCGGCTTTTCGACGAACTTTTCCACAACTCCGGATTCATCAAAAACCACTACGCCATATTTGGAAGGTTCATCGACACGTGTCACCTGAATGACTTCATATAAACGTTAGGCGTCCAATAACCGCAAACAAAAACCTACGACTATGGTTCCTTCGCGTCCATGCTCTCGATGATACTTTATAATGTCCACAAAAGGAAAGTCGCAAATAACATCTGAATTCAATACAAAGAAAGGTTCACTGCTGGTCTCTATTAAATGTCTAGCCAAAGCAATAGGTCCAGCTGAAACAAGAGAAAAACTATGTAAATATACGCAACAGATCATTACAAAGTATCTTCTATAGCAAATGCAGCGCCAAGACTCTACGTACCCGTATCAAGCGGCTCATCTTCTACGGAAACGTCTATTTTGATGCCTAATGTAGCTTCCTCCTTTTTGATCTCCTTCTCCATCATTTCACCCCTGTAGTTGACAGCCAAAATGACGTGATCAACCCCAGCCTTTGCCAACGCTTCAATTTGATGAAGCATCATAGGCTTGTTGCAAAACTCCACTATTGGCTTTGGTCTTGTCAGAGTCAGCGGCCGAAGCCGCGTCCCATATCCGCCAACGAGAATCAAAGCCTTCATCCTGTCCGGCGCCGCACCGGCTGGAGCTTACAGTAATACCGGTACTTGAAAACTACAAAAAGTACCAAGCAATTCAAACAAACGAATAAAGCCGTTCCTCACGCAAATAAGCACAGTTTCGCGCATCATTGCGCATTTGACATTACTAGCTTGTGAACCTGAAATCGTAATGCGCAAAATACATTTAATTTATTATCACTAGCGCAGACGGAGAAACAGACTATCAAATAAAATGTGTCACTATTCAACGAGGTGTGAAATATCAAATCATTTTGTAAACTTCAGCGATCTATGGGGCTATAGCTTCTATAGAAAATTGTGACGTTCAAAATACTTAATCCCAGAAACCATATATTTGTGTGTTATTTAGCGTCTTGCCAATAAATTAGTAAAGCAATAGAATCTTCGTGATCACGGGAAAACCATATTCAACGCAGCAAGTTAAAGAACATTTACATAGGAACCTGAGTTCACGATTACGGTAGTTTTGTAGCGTTGTCCAACCTTGTTTTGTCTTAGGAGTATCGTTTCGTTTTGCATATTCTCTTGAACATCTAAAGGTAAAGCTTTTCCAGCTCGTTCTTTCGTTTACGCTGAGCTGCAGCAGCGGAGCAGCTTTGTTTTGCTTTCTCGCTTCGGAAGTAATCGGTGAAAATTCGATTTAGGAAAGATGGTTAGAGGACCAAGAAAGCACTTGAAGCGTTTAAATGCCCCAAAGCATTGGATGCTGGACAAGTTGTCGGGCTGCTTTGCTCCGCGTCCGTCCTGCGGTCCTCATAAGTTGCGCGAATGCCTACCGTTGATTCTGTTCATTCGAAATCGGCTGAAGTACGCTCTCACCTACGACGAGGCGAAGAAGATAATGAAGCAGCGCTTAGTAAAAGTGGATAATAAAGTTCGAACGGATATCACTTATCCAGCCGGCTTTATGGACGTTATAACAATCGAACGCACTGGAGAGCATTTCCGACTGGTCTACGACGTCAAGGGACGCTTTGCTGTGCATCGTATTTCGCCCGAAGAGGCAAGATACAAGTTGTGCAAAGTACGAAAACTGCTTATGGGTCCCAAAGGGGTGCCGGCACTTGTGACGCATGACGGACGTACGATTCGTTACCCGGATCCTTTGATAAAGGCCAACGATAGCATAATGTACGACATTGAGAAGGGTAAGATCGTCGATTTTCTAAAGTTTGACACTGGAAATCTATGTATGGTCGTCGGCGGCAATAACGTAGGTCGTGTTGGCTTAGTTATGCACCGCGAGCGTCATCCAGGTTCCTTCGACATTGTTCACATACGTGACAGCGCCGGGCATACATTTGCTACTCGATTGAACTATGTATTCATCATTGGAAAAGGACGTCAACCAATGATCAGTCTACCAAGAGGAAATGGCGTTAAACTGTCCACCATGGAAGAACGCATGAAACGTCTGGCAAGTAAGAAGGGAAAGTCTAACTAAGAGAAGAGAGTTTATTGTTTGCGTGATCTGGTCGAGTAAATCAATTGGGGACCTCCATTGCGTATGTACATTTTTAGACATTTTCCGTAAACAACCTTTACTTTACTCGTTCAAAACTTCAAACTCTATTTCGGTTTCCTTCAGCTGATCGGCTTCTTTGCTTACTTCGGCAATTGGTTCAACGGCGCCTTCATCGTAGGGCATCTCAGCCTATAGTACAGAGACGATGCTCTACTCAATTCTTATTTTAAAATAAGTTAGCAACTTGCCTCTTCGCAAATACCGTTAGCAGCTGCCCATTCCTGGCGTAGTGTTTCCACATTGGCCGTGTAGTACTCGTACACGAAACTTACCATGTCCGGCATACTTTTTATCTCAACCGTCGAAGCTACATTGCTTAAATCATTTGCCTATCAAAATAACATCTTCTTCGAAGTTTGCATCCTTAATAGCAGAGCTGCTTACTTTTCGTAAAGGCTGCGAGGCGAACACTTCCGTTGGTACAAGAATTAAATTTTGCGGTCTTTGGCACAGCTGAAAAGATCGACTCAATTTCCCGCCGACTAAACTGAACAGTAGAAAACGATACCATGCCGAAAACGGGCGTAAGCTCGAAGCAATTTCGAAATAGCGACACTCTGGCCAAAATGTAAAGGCCCAACTTCGCTCTGCTCATGGCAACTACCAATCGCCGAAGGTCGCGAATATGTCCAACGGCTTGGCTACGCACCAACGACAGAATGATGTAATCGTTCTGCTGTCCTTGATACTTGTCCACGGTCGTGATCTAAAAAAAGCAAAATCAGTTGGCTAAATGAACCTGCGCGTCAAATTTTCAAATTTCAAAAATAGATACTGTAGCAGGGGAAATCAGGTTCACGCGGCGGTCAACTAACTACAGTACCTCAAATTTTTTCTCGCTAAACGATCGACTGCGCCAGTTGAGATCATTTATGGAGAACCTACGCAGCGGTTAGCGCAAACCTACTTTCGAAGGTGATCCAAGAAGCGGATTGTCCCCACATCTGCGACGTACGATGTCTTTGATAAGATGTTTCTGCCCATTATAGGTGGTTAGAATGGAAATGCGCTCAGCCGGATATCCCAGCATACGCATGTACATGAATATAGCGACTGCGTACTCGGCTTCCGCAAGATTCTGAAAAATACCCACCGTCAAATACGGTTTAGTGGTTGCCCGAGAAACCTGGTAGAAATGGGGAGTAGGGGCAGACTCGCCCACGCCATTGTAGTCGCCCACGTCAATAAGTTGGTATTCGTAAAGAAAACCCGGATTTGCCAATTGATATTCCACTCTTTGGACAATGTGCGGTAAGTTGTCAAGACGTGGATATCGCCAGCTGTAGAGAGCGGCCAAACTTGGTCTAGCTCGTCCCTGCATATCCAAATTGACTCGCGGTACTCCGAGGCGAACCAGTCGGGCGAACAGCGATTGTTCCATATTGCTGTACTTTTGAAACGCCTGATTTTTGATTACGGGAGGCAGCTGATGATGGTCGCCTATTAATATCCATCGTTTCAAACGATTGTGGCCATCCTTAGTCTCCTGCAGGAGGAGTGGAATGAACGTCTCTATTTCCAATATTTGGGCTGCTTCCTCCATAAGGACGTTGTCATAATGGAAGGCAATTTGTACCAACTCCTTACGTCTCAAAGCAGCATGGGTGCACGTCATAGCGATTACTTTGGCTTCACGGATGACGAGGTATTCAACTCTGTCCCGACCGCCTCGTAGCAATTCAAACGACCGGAATTCGTCCAACTCATCAAATACATTGCATATATAGCGCCAGCACGCCTCGGCCATTTCCATATCTTCCTCATAGCTGTTGCCTTTGAAAAGCGGTTGTTCCGGTGGCAAGTTATCAAAGAAGCGCGCAAACGGAAACAGCGAAGCAACACTGTCGGCTGTCCTATCCGATCTGCTAAGTTTGGTCAAAAAGTCTGCCCATCTGGAGGTCACTTGATAGACGAAAAAGTATCTGGCCGTTTCACACGTGTACGCCACGTCGCCCGGCACGTCCAAACTGTGCTGCAAACGTTCCACCTCCTTAAGAAGCCTCAGGCGTTGAGCCAGAACATAGTTGACGCGACCGTATTTGCTAAAGTCCTTTTCAGTTGCCAGCTCCTCCTCGCCGTGTCCTAAAACACTACGTTGACAACCGGCTGGAACAAATATGCTTGGGAAAAACTTGCCAAGACGAAGCAGATGGCGTTCGTCAATATCCAACGCCATAATCTTCTCAAATAGGTGATTCAAAGCTTGATTGGAATGAGTGACCACCAAGGTGCGCTGCTCAGGCCAATTATGGTAAAGATTATTGATTATTTGCGCCGCAACGTCAGT
The DNA here is from genome assembly GCA_000797535.1 of Trichuris suis. Lineage (NCBI taxonomy): Eukaryota > Metazoa > Nematoda > Enoplea > Trichinellida > Trichuridae > Trichuris > Trichuris suis. The sequence continues at coordinate 115,970 of KN538424.1, forward strand.
CTTTCCAGTTCCAGGTGGACCGACGATCAACGTAAGCCCTGGTTGCATACCTGAGCGAATTGCCTCCACCTGAGCTGGCGTAAAGCGTACAGTGTTGAATTTTCGCCTGGACGTTGGATATGGGCCTCTCGGCGACACTACGTACGGAATGACGGTCACTTGCTTCGGCGGCCCTTCCGTTATGTCTAATTTGAAAGGTGGAACCGGATTCTGATCCTCGGGGCAATCAAGGACACACTGATAGTCAGCAAAGCTATCTTTCACGTGATCAAACGAAACAAACGTATCGTCGAAGTCAAGCGTCGCTCGCTGCTTTGACATTCTGAAACAAAGTAATATTAACTTGTCAAACGCTATTACATTGCTTACTTGGAGTAATGGGCAGCTGTCGGATCGCCGTAGCCGAGAAGAATGTCGTGAAGCCAATCTGGAACAACGCAGGAGGAATTCATCAATTGACGAATAGTATCCAGAACGGCTTTGAAATTATTCTCCTTTGGCTTTCGCCGAATTATCACGTTGAAAGTGCCATATATGTCCTGCAAGTTTGGCATTTTAAAAATTAACATATCCAAGAAAGGCGAACGTATGGGAATTCACCTCGCCTCCGTTGGCGGCTTGCTTTTGTAGATCGTCGCGATATTGGTTGCAATCCAACCATACGCGAAATGTTCGTATGTTCGTTGAAAACGAAATGGAACTGTCGTTGGCAGCTGAATGGAGCAAATAGCTGCGCATTGAAGACGCCAAGTTAAATTTGAATTAAAATTACCATATTCTTCGATCAATTTGCCGTCTGGACCAAGCATTCCCTCTATTTCGCAACCGCGAACGTAAACAACAGGTATTTGATCTTTGAATGGTTGTCGCACGTCGTACTTTGTACCCACAGGCGCGCTGGGTCGAACGGTCACCAAAAAGCATACGTCGTGTTTTCGCAAATCTTAAAAAAGCAAAATGAGAAAAGAAAAAGAAAAACATATGTATACTGAGCCACTCGGAGCGAATATCCGGTCGTAGATTAAGGGTAAGCTGAACGTCAGCTCGGACAATGGATGGACAGTTTTCGCCTACATTTGGTTTGCCAACTTCGACGACGGAAAAGTTGGTAATGGGCAAAGCCATGCGAGCCCAACCGCCGAGTACTAAGCTTTCGTCCGTCTCGTGCTTCCAAGGTTTAAGGCGAAACAACGCATCTTCTATGTCTTTGCGAATTTGGTCTACAAGACAAAGGCAAACACGTCATCATCGCAGCGTGCTGACGACCCAAAATGGAAAAAAAGGGAAACGTACAAGTTGACTCGAGACGAAACAAATTGAAATTGCGCAACAAGTAGTCGTACATTGTTAGAAACTGCAAACCGAGCTTGTTCAAAGCGAGACATTCTGCAAAAGGAGGAGCGTACAGTAGTATTGCCGAAGAGAGAAATGGAAATTCTATTGTCGCACCTTCACCGCCGTAGTATTCATCCGGCACGACATTCTCGTCCCAAATAATTTCTTCCGTTGGATAAAGAGGCATATTATTGATTGATTCCAATTGACTTGGATATTTTTCGTGATTGGTTACCAATACTTCAAGATAAAATGCCTTATCTTCAACGCTCATCTTCTGCTTTGACCAATCGGCTTCGATCAAATGAAGCATTTGCAATAGATGGATCAACTTTTGCACGCTGACAACAATTGCCTCCTTGCAAAAGACAATAAAGAAACAAAACAACAAACTTACTCAAGCGAAGAGAAATACTTTAGGATGCTTTCCCGACTATCGACGCAGCTTATGTTGCGCAGATAAAATTCTTTTAATTCGTCGCGAAAATGATTGAAAGCTATGTTCTAAAATGAGAAAACAATACGCATATTCAATTTCCCGCCTTCTCCTCGCAAGCGCGGACGGTAAAAAAGAAGGACATCAGCTGTTTGGAAGCGCACAAGTGTGAAGGGGAAGTTTAACAAATCAAGAAAGCGTCCAATAAATATTGTAGCTATCGTACGAGTTTTGCTGCTTAAAAGCATCGTTTCGTACAGTCATGCATTCCTTTCTTACGGTAGCAGCCTGCCTCGTCATCACCTACTAACTGACCCGTTTGGTGTTCTGCCTAATAAAACTTGCTTCTGCTATGTCAGTGGAGCCTGTTGTAGCAAGAGTGCTACAATATCAATAAAAAACGACTTAAAACTACTAAAGTCATGAAAGCGAAAGAGAAGACCCGAAGGCAGTTATTCATTCCCTAAAATTATTTACTTTTCAAAGGAAGTACAGATTATAAGCTGTTGCACATAAAAGTAATTGTTAGAATTTGAAATACAGTCGAAGCCTCGTATCCGGACAGCACTGAACCGGCTGTAGCGCAGATACGCGGGGTACTACTGTAGGCAGGTCGGAATGCAGGTACGATATGTACAAATTCGAGTCCCTGCTGTAGTTGCGGGAAGTTCAAAATTGTTGAACACGTCCTTCAGATACAGAAGCAATGAACTAACCTCAGGATGGACAAGTTACAAGCCGTCTACAGAAAAGCGTCCTGGGATACGATTAGTCTGGTCAGTGGGCCTTAGCTTCAAGAGGAGAACATCGCTTCAAATTTAGCACGGCGTGCACTACAGCAGAACGAAAAATCACCAGAAAAAAAAAAGAAAAGAGGTTATAACAATAGACGATGATCAGCTAACCTGAACATCTGTACTGCATACGGTGGGTCTATTCTTCTCTTGGATAATTACGAATACGTGGGATTCCCGACATGAACGGTTTGACTGTTATATCCCGCGTTCAGTGACGCTTCACACTCGTAGTCAGACCCCGTTGAAATTATGTTTTGTGCATAAATTATGCAAATTTCAGTTAACGCTTATTTTAACAATGAAAGTAAGCTAAAAATCTTCTAACGTCCATGGTTAATACTCAGACAATTTGTTCAACTGTATGTGGCCCGTAAGGCCTTGAACGAAGCAGTTCATGCACAACGGACGTTATTTGTTAGACGAAAAACATGGCTGCGGCTGCCGTCTAAGTCGTAAACAAGAAACTGAATTGCTCGTTATGTTCCCGCGCAAGTTGTTAAACCATATTTGGCACCATCCGAACCAATAATAGCCCCAAGTAGGTACACAATAGAAAAATAGCTTTTAAAAAGGTGGTAAGCCAGGGACATCCGTCGGTTGTAGGTTAACTAATTAGCATATTCATATTTTGGCTAACAAACGTAAAAATGGGTAAATAAAAATGCTATATGTCATTTTGTCTTTCTTTTTCCAACCGAAAGGAAACATACCTGCAGATTAGCCAGTTTTTGCATATGAAGATCCATCATCTGCTTACGCGTCAACGCTTCGCCGGTGAGGTCGTCAATTTCAAAACGGCAGTAGAATTTCAGCATTTCCAACAGCTAATTAATGCAAGAATAAATGAAAATGTACATTAGGAATTGAAATACTCTTTTTTACCTGACGAAACAATTTGCCCTCTTCTCGCTTGAACAAATTCGATAAATAACACGATGTTACTATGTGGTTTGCTTGTAAGATGGCGTTGAAGAAGCGCCTAATTGGGAGTAACGAGTTCAAGTCGATAAGAAATTCCAAAAATCGCTCGCAGTAACGTACGGCGGCAAGATCGCATCGACCTTTCAGAAATTGTGATCAATTCAATTAAAGATATACGAAAAGGAAATGTACCTTCGCTTGGAATGGAGTTTAGAACATTGACAAATGTCTTCAAAAGACGAAAGAGAAACGTTCGGTGGTAGTAAGCGTCTTTGCGTTCGTCTTCGCTCATTTTGGAGTCGTGCTTTTCCACAGCGCGCCAAATCTTTTTCAACTTTGCATTCTTACTTAACAACGCATTTCTAATTTCCTACAAATACGAAATGGGACACTGCGGGAGAGACGATACGTTTGCTTACTGCTGGCAAAGAAACCCAACTTGGCAGAGAAACTAACTTTTGAATAAGTGCTCGAACGGAATCTATTTCCTAAAAAGGAGATAGGACAGAGACGTGAGGAGCAATAGAATTCTTTTTTCAAGCAAACTCACCACGCTGTTGAAACAATGGCCTAAGAATACAATCACAACCGTTCTTTCAGGCAAAGTTAAAGTTGCATGATCCAACGCAACGTTCATAACTTTTTTAAACATTTTCGCGAACTGCTCTGGTCGACTGGCAAAAATCTAAGCGCAACATTGGTTGTGACATATTCCATCGCGGAATGGAGAAGTCAGCTTACTTGCCATACGGGCGTGCGGTCGCGAAACTTCTCATTAACCATTACCAAAATAGACAGCAGATGTTCAACCGACGAGGACTCAGCTTCGTAATTTGGCCATAAGAATCTCTCCAGATACTGACTGAATAAAAACAATGCTCAACAACCTTAAGGAAAGCGCAGAAGGGTTCACCTAAATTCCAAGAGCATTATTTGACGCGGGGCGAATCCTTTTCGCAGTATTTCGTTGCAATAAATATCCGCAACAACCTGGAAGTTAAATAATCTTGAAGGGAAAGCTGCTGACTGCGCTTACTTCAGGCTTGAAAGCAGCATGGTCCGAAGTGAAAGGAGCCCAATACTGCGAAGCAACCTACGACGATGTTGTGAAACAAACGTGCTTCTTCGGTTAAATTCCGCTTACTTTAATCAATTTATCTTCAACAAGTTGCTGTACGGTTGGAATACTTCGAGCCTTCTTCTCCGGCATTGCGAACAACCGTGGAAAACAAATTGAAATTTCCTACAGTACTAATATGATGCGCAAGGTCTGTTTAATCGTTGTGGTTTTTATTTTGGCACTCGTTGGCATACAAACTGTTCGAGCTGAAACTTGGCATATTTGGTTGCTAAAAAAGGGCTCGCCATGCTATTCGTGCAAAAACATTAGACTATAGTTCAATTCTTTTATTTAACATGAATTAGCGTTTCATTCGGGAAAGTGGTTAAGTAAGACAGGTGAGTCCGAGCAGTTCCTGGAATGCATGCATTATGTGATTTGTACAGATCGCGCCGAGCACCCAAAGAAGCACCTTTTTGCATAAATTTCAGGTAAAGATTGTTTCTCCAGCTTTGGTCTGCCTAATCAGACTACTACTGATCTATGAAGAATGCTCGTAAATTTTGTGGCTGAATTTTCAGCGGAAAAGTTCAGTATGAGTTTCATTCATTTTGTGATTTTCAGGCTACAGTACTGTTGTTTTTTCGGTTGCAAACTGCAATCCAACGCTTATCGTATTTCTAATACTGCCAATAGCGGCAGTGGCGTTGTTTTAACTTTTCTGAATGTAAAGGCGTTCAAAACGTGATTTGTGGTTACTTTTGAGCCACTGATTTTCTGTCAGCTTTTGTTGAACAAGTTTGCTCCGTCGCGTCTGTGTTCTCTTCCGAACTTTTAATTTTCTCGTTCAAAGTGTCTTGCAAATCATGTTTTTGCATAGTTTGAACGCCTCCGACTTCCGTGAAGATGTTTTCTTGTTGTAGCAACGTCCTCATTGTCAAAACAGTTGCAGAACGGTGGAAACGTTTGCAGCATTCGTAGCCGGCACATTTTGGACTTTGTCGCAGAGGTTTCAGCGCCTAAGGCGTCAGTGCCCTTATTCAAACCTGCAGCGGTTACGAAATGGCCGATGCTACTATATTCCAATGTTCGGCCACTGTGTCGAGTTCGTGTTCGTCACAAAGTAACGGCATAGCGAATGCGAATTCCGACGTTCCATGTAGCTTTGTTGAAAAGATAGACGTAAGTTGTCTGTAGTGCATTTTTCTAATTCTCGCGTCAATATTGTCGCAGGCTTTTCGCGGTTGGTGGAAGGAATTCAACGATGAAGAAAAAGAGAAATTTGCGCGGGAAATCTTGGTACATTGCTCCATATTGAGATTTCCATTTCTGTAATGCTCCTTTCTTAAAGTCTTGTTGCGGTTCGGTGCTGGCCAAATCGTTGGCGCCTAATATGGATTCCTGCGGGCGCTCGTACGCTTGCGCAATGCATCGGTCAACCGACCCTTTCTTGTTGCTGCCAACTCATGCCATTATGAAGATACTTTCCTTCCTTGATCCCGGTATAAGGCCAGAACGTTAGTTTTGTTTTTTAAAATTATTTCTTCTAGTTTCCCTCTGTCGCTGTTCAATGGTCTCTAAGCAATGGATGTACGTTGTAAACGAAAATGACGCTTGGAAACGTTTGTGCACCGACAACAAACTCTATCGTCTATCTTCCAAACAGGCCGAAGAAAAGCACGCGCTAAAATTCTTGAATTCCGACGGAGAGATTCGGGCAAGCTCACATTTCGTCCCTATATCCGCTTGTATGTTTCCGTTTTTAGTGGAAATCGGTTCTTTCGGAACGCTATCGGCTATGGCGCAACTGGATGAAGGGCAGATGCGTCGTACGCACTTTTGAAGGTCATACGGAAGGTTATTTTGTCAATACTTTGCAATATCTCATTTGCATATTGATAATATACAGGAATCTCTTGCGTGCAATTCGACGATAATTATATTGTTAGCGGCTCGTCGGATAAGATGATAAAGGTTTCGGCAATACTGGTCATTGCCAGTGCTCCATAAGTGTAAGTTTCAGGTGTGGGATATCCGTACCAACAATCATCTGGCTGTGATGACGCTTTCCGGTCACTCTCATACAGTCAGGTGCCTGCAGTTGAGTAATCTCCGTTTGGCTTCAGGGTCGAACGACTCCTCGATCAAAGTAAGATTAGGATTACAACGCATAGAATGTTTTTTGAATTAATGATTTTGTGTCTTCCCTTTTTCGGTATGGGACTTGTCGATGAATCGAAGCTGGTCAAGTATTGCCTGCCGCGCCACCATGCTTGGACACGCGAATACAGTTCGCTGTTTGCAGGTTTGCTTCCCAATTCTTTTTTAAAAAATACTCAAGTGATGATAAAGTCCGTTTGAGATGGACGACGAGAAGATAATCAGCGGCTCATACGATAGAACGTTGAAAGTTTGGGACCTCGTTTCTAGTCAGTGCTTCGAAACTTTGCGGTTTGAACTTTGGGAACTTGATTTTCAACTTTCTACTTACCGTACTACCTTTGTAGCGGACATGGCGCCGCTGTTCTCTGCCTGCAATTCGACCAAGAGAAAATAGTATCCGGATCAGCCGACGATACAATAAGGGTGAGCTGTCGGCGGGATGTTCCTTAATTGCGGGCTTTCAATTTTTTCTTGTCGCAGGTGTGGGACCTAAGGACTTGCACCTGCGTGATGACTATGCAAAAAGCGCACGATGCCGCCGTCACATGCTTGCAATTCAACGATCGCCAAATAGTATCCGGCTCATTGGATTGTACGATCAAATTTTGGGACGTACGCACCGGGCGTTGGCTCAACACGCTCGATTGGGTGAAACACGAAGGTCATACGGGAGTGGTGCGTTGTCTTCAGGCGGACAGTTGGCGCATAGTCAGCGGAGCCGACGACAAAACAATGAAGGTGGGTCCCTCTCTCTCGATCTCCGCGCGCTTTGTGAATGACTAAAATTCTTTTTAGGTGTGGAATTTGCATACGGGCCAACGTATCGTCACACTGCGCAGTCATACGGACGGTGTAACTTGCCTGAGCTTCAGCGACTTTCGCATAGTGTCCGGTTCATACGACAAAACAGTGAAGCTCTGGGACTTCAGCATGGGCTGAACAATACCGATCATACTTTTGCTATCATTAAAGCTTCTTCCATTGTTCTTCCGATGGCATTCTATGGTCTCGTACGGTTATTCCGACGAGCGAAATATCTGGTTGAAAATTCCTTTTTGCCGCTTTATGACGTCATCAATCTGTTGAATAGGACAGTTCGCAATGACGCAAGGTGGTGAGTCGTATGATACGTCCGAGGAAATGGAGTTTATAGCTCAGGGAGCGGAAGCAAAATTATTCCATGCCGTCTTTCTTGGCCGTAAGGTGATTGTCAAGGAACGCTTCCCGAAAAGCTATCGGGTCAAAGAGCTCGACGACCGTTTAAGGAAGGAACGACTGCGTGCAGAAATACGATCCCTGATGCGTTGCCGTCAAGTTGGCATACCCGTTCCTCCAGTGTACTTTGCTGACGTAAGCAAGTGTCGCTTGGTGCTCGGCTTTGTGGAAGGTTCCGTACCGCTAAGAGACATTGTCTCGACGCTTACGTCATCGGAAAACAAGTTGTCCGAGCAACTGGGCAAAGCGCTTGCCTTAATGCATAGCACAAGCATTATTCATGGCGACCTGACCAGCAGCAATATTCTGATTGTCAATCCCGAACTTGGCCAAGCAAGTAACATTCTCTTGATCGACTTTGGTCTTAGCTTTGTCAGCTCTTCGGCCGAAGATAAAGCGGTCGATCTGTTTATACTCGAAAAGACGTTCGCCATCAGCCATCCGGATGAGCAGTGGTTTTTTGAATCAGCATTGCAACACTATGTCGCGAATGCCAAAGAAGGAAATACGATCCTGCGGAAACTGGAGGAAGTTCGTATGCGCGGTCGCAAACGCATCATGGTTGGATGATCGCGAGTAAAGGTGAGTTTTCGCCTTTCTTTCTTTCATGTGATAACAACAAAACAAGAACAAATGATTAACACTAAACTGATGGCATATAAATTAGGTTTTTGTATCCCTTATAGTCATCAGGTTGCTTAGTGTCTAAGCGTAACATAACTTGTCTTAGCAAGGCAGCCCGCTCGGCTTGAGACAGCCCTTGGAACCAACTGTCCGCGCACCATGATCCCCAAACGTCCACGTTGCATTGAGGCGGGTAAGACTGAGCGTATGGTCCGTAAGATACCGGAACGCACACTCGTAGGCAGCGAACGTAGTCGGGATCCCAATCGTAACATTGGCTGCAAGGTGGTCTTACGCTGCACTTTTCTTTACAAAATTCGCTGTGGTCATAGGCGCATTGATAGCACGGCCATGGATTGTACGGTTGGCAGTAGACGCACGTTTTGTAGCACAGGACATCGGCTGTATGACATTCATGGCAGCATGGTCGTGGTTGTTCAGGTCTTGGAGTACAATAAGCCATGCACATGTAATTCTATATAGCGTCAATTCATAAGGAAGTGGCAATCAGTGTTGGCATACTTACCGACAATGGGCATTTGTCGCAATATGGCGGAATTGGATACGGTGGATGTCGACAAAACTTTAAGCACTTCCAATCTCCAGGTATGCAATGATAGCAGGGACCGCTCCAAGACATGTTCTTAGGATTGCAGTGGGTCCAGCAATCAAAGTCATCGTGATAACAGCTGCTGCATAGCTGGACTGGCGGGGCGTATCGTTTCACTCGTTTTTTTGGAATATCACCGATGACCAATGGTACCAGCAGCAGCAGGGAGAATGTCTGAAAAAGAAACCCTTATGCGATTTTATAGCGTTGCACTTAGGCGGCCTACCAGAAGGTGCTTCATGTTCGCCAATTTCAACAACACTACGAACAACGTTACTAAGGATTACGATAGGTATCCAAGTTTTATGGGCGCTACATTTGCATAAGAGTCTTCTGCAGCCAATCGATACGAAGTGTGTGTTGGTGTCTTCAAAGCGGATACAACCGAAACGCATAGTAGCAGTATGCCATAAAGGCTCGACGTTACATTGTTTATCGATAGATTGTAGCTTTAAGATCCGTTCAAGCAGAGATAGTGGATGAGATAAGATTAAGGCTAAGCGTTTCTTCATATTTCGGCAGTTTTATGCAAATTTCCAATAGTAGGTGCCGATAACGGATGGCTGCGAAATAAATACTGCGAAAAATTAACGCTTGACAATAAGTCATCAAAATTTGAATTAATAGTGAACACATGGGCATTTAGTAGTAGGCTGCATCCCGAAAAGGGCGATCGAAACTTCCCCCAATGTGTCATATATATATCCGCACGTTTCAAAACATTTCTAGAATATTGTATTCGCTGCATTTCTCCTAAAAGGTGGGATAACGTTGCCTTTGTTTCGCCAGCTTTCTTATTCCATAAAAGCCCTCTTTCTTTGCTCGCGTAATAGTTAGATGACCTACGAACGTCTAACGGTTTGCCCGAATTGTACAAAGTTCAATTGTTCAATTAATTTCAAAATTTGCATACGCACAGCTATACGAAGCGGAAGAAAGATTTAAGCGACAGTTCTCCAAGTGCCGTCATTTTGACTGTCGCTACTTTTTCATTCTTTGTTGTGCGCAATACGGCTGTCGCCTTCTTTCCCGCTCATTTTGATTGCTTAGCTATGCTTTGCAGAAATGAGTTGACTCCTTTCAATTGGTTGTATGTCAATACTTGTGAGTGTTTTAGGGCGTTTATATTTCCGCAAAAGTGAGAATATTCTTACCTTTTCTTAGCCAACTTTTGTTGACGTCTGATTTTACTTATTGCGCAGTGGTGAAAAAAGTCGACTATGCGACGGCCGCGCATTGTCGAATTTGTCTAAATCGCGCCCGTTCGTAATTGCATTCCAAAATATTCATTCATTCATTTTTGTCACGCGCGCATTCGAATGGCCTAATCGGAAAGCGTCGTTAATGAATTAAAATCATTTCGTGGCTACTCTTTCTTTCATGAATGATTTGATTGTTATTTTGTAATCGCGTAACAAGATAAGCTTTCAACCAACTGCGCGCCTAACAATAAGCTTTTCGCTGCGACATAAACACGATGATATAATTGTTACGCAGAAATGTCCGCCACTCAAAATGCTCGCCCACGCGTGACGATGGGCTGTAAACATTATAATCTCAATTAGAGCTGTTAATAATAATAATAATAATACGATTCCATCGTATCCCGCTTAACGTGGTAGAGCTTAATTCAGAAAATGGAATTGTAGTAGGAAATAGCTTGTTTCGGCAAGTTCCTATTGGCTACCAAGAGGTGAGGGTGTTTGGTTGGGCACATATATACGCACAGATATGTGTTTAGCCTAAGCAAAGCTCCTGGAAAGCGCCAGACGCTACTTTGGAGTATAAGATCGAGTCTTCTCCTTGTGCTACTCCCATCGTCATGTGACGCACGTCTCTCCTTCCAGTGTGAGCAGCTGAAGAGAGCATCGAAGAGAAGTGAGCAGCCGCTAGTGGTCGGCGCGATTAATTATTTAGATTTCTGCTAATCCTAAGCTACGCGGAGTGTACGCATCGCTGCGAGCATAAACATATTCCATTGTTGGCCTCAGCCGTAACTTGATCTGCCTTTTTATGAAAGAGTCACCTTAAGGGTGGGGTAGTCAGCTGTTCACGGTTGAGGAATGTCTTCAGACGGACAGAATGATTGGAAGGAAGAATGTGCTCCTTTCTTCCCTCTTCCTTCCTTTTCGTTACTAGTCACTCATTATTCTTAGGTGTCAGTAATTGTCACCAACTGAACAGTCAATTATAGGACAGCACTATGTTCGACCGAATTAATTGACCATGCGACCAGTCCAGTTTTCACCTTAACAAAAGACCGTTTAAAGGGCGCTCGCTGACTGGTGGTCGGTCACGGGGACACTGTCGTTCTTTTGCTCTTTATGGGCATTGGAAAAAAGCGCCAAACCGATTGGTCAGCCAGGAAATTCCAACCTTTGTCCCAACTGGGTGTCAGTGGCTAATCGCGTTTGCCCGACCAGAAGCGGATAATGGAATTCTACTAATTGAGCTATAAACGGGCGCAGCTGCGAGCTGCCCAACGAACGCTAGCGCTCATTGTAAACATTAACCTTTTATAGATGATCAACCGCCGGACATTGTTGCCCTACCAATTGGTAACAATGGAGCGCAACCCTCTGTCCGGCGTGGTCGTTCTTTCCTTTCCGGGCATTGATGGTGACGTGTTTGGCGGCCATATGGTTGTGGCCAAAGAAATTGGTCATGTTCGACGATCTGCTCGCATTGTTGTCCGTGAAAGGACATGCACGGCGATCGACAAGCAAAAGTGCTGCTTCTACGGTAGAGATGGATGGGTCGCCAGGCACCATTGACAACAGAGGACGCTTTCTCTCAAGAGCCACTTGTCGCGGCACCTTCTTGAACAGGACGATAAAATAGGCACGTCATGGGTGCCCACTTGGCCTTTAGCGGTTGAAAGGCGCCTTTCGCCACCCCGTCGTCCCCAGGTGCCGCCTTGTTCTTGCAAGCCAACCTGACAGTTTACTGTAAGTATACCCCGAACCAGGTGCTAATTGACTCCCGCTGGTCAAGCGATTAGATGACCATTGAAACCGGTCATTTGGCACACCGGGCGCTAACCTGCTTAAACAGTAGCAGCGCCTCCGATATAATCAACCGCACTGGACGCGAGATGCGATCAAAATAATCTTCTTTACCAAAGCCCCACATCCAATATGGCGGGACATTTGTTGCCAGCGGGACTGAAAGGCAGCGCGCCATTGTTGCGAATCGGAGAAGTTATCGTAATCTGAACATAGCAGCGGACAAGAGACGCACTGCTGGTCACCTAAGCCTAACGGAGCGTCCAGCCGCCTTGGATAATCTTCAGACCAACTTCAAGTGTTACTGCTGCTCACGCAAGTTGCAGCAAGAGGCTTTTCATCGCCAAGCTACAGTAAGTCTCTTCAGCGACACGTGGCATTGTGGCAGCTTCGACGGCGTCTCCGATTGGCTTTGCAGGCGCCAATATGCAAATGAAGCCTATATACTAACTTCATTTTTTTGGTAAGCAAAAAGACAAGCGTGCCAGCTTTGGCGCTTACAATGACCGTCTGGTCAAGTGGACGGGGAGATTGAGTCTCCGCGGCTGACCAGTTGCGCAAGCAACTGACAAAGGGAGCCTAATTGAGCCGATTGGACCGATTTTCATTAACTGGCCTTGTGCGTGCCCACGGCCAGCGTCAATTTCGCTCCTTTGGTAGCACTTTGAACAGGCAAACAGGATCAGTGCTAACAGAATTAGCCAAAGTGAATCGCTTCGCTTCTGGCCGGCTCGTTAAGGACAACTGACCAAGGCCGGAAGTCCACTGGCGCAAGCAGGAACGGAGCTGACACTCCTTGGAGAGCAGTCGTCAGAAAAGTCTGCCAAAGGAAGTGGAACATAAAAGACCCATTGATTACGTTGAAGGTCGTACAGTGACAAAGCTAAGGGTCCTCAGTGTACGGGCGGCTACGAGCGTGCATGCTGATGGTCATTTTGTTCTTTAACGCGTTCCAAGTTGCTTACATAAATAAAGCCAAGCACATTTTCGCTACTCTCCTATTACGCAAAAGACCTCTGCGCGAAAACTACTCGGAATTGTGTACGCAGCAACGGAGGAGTGCAATGGTTGTCAGGCAAAACTTGTCCGCGACAAAAGGCCAAGAAAGGCACTCTTCTCAAACATCAGCTTCAATGGAGCAAGCCAACAAGGTTCACTCTGCCAGCCTTCTATTTACCTATGCGCGCAAGATCAGTTTTAATTCAAACATCCGCTGGTTTCAGTCAACCAAAAGCTGATTACCATATATATGCAGCTCGCGACTGAAGAGAGCAAAGAAGTCTTCTAAGCTCAATATAGAGTCTTCAGCGCTCGGCTGCCTTCGCAAACTACAGTATGACGACGATGACTTGATCACTTCCCAATTGGAGACGAAATTCACTTTATCCAAGCCCGACGAGCAATGTTTGTTCAAATGAAGAATAAAAATTGATTCAAGCCCGGGGGTGGCGTTTAGGAAAACAACACCGCCGCTAATGACCACCGTCGCCGCCAATAGGCTTTGCAAGCCGAGAGACTGCGCTGTCATGGCGTGCCGATGGATTGCTGCTGCCAATGGGTTCAAAAGAAGTGAAGAAGAGATCCACTCGGCTTTCCTTCGCGCGGGTCGATAAGGGTGGACGACCTGAACGGAAAAGGCGCCTGTCTGTCGCGGGGACGACTGTCCATCGAAGGGCGATCAATTGGCTATTCACATAGGCCACTTGAAATTCAATTTATCTGATCGAAGAATTGCTGAAAGCCGAGTCGATTGGAAAATAAGAAGAGGAGGGGAAAGCGCCGACCGTCAATGGTTGCGACTCTTCAAGTATACTGTACATATTGGCTAGCTGTGCGCCTAAGATGGGCAGAATGTAGTAGCCACCGCAGAATACCTCTTTTGAGCAATGCTTTTTCCTAAAGCTTAAAATGACCTTACAGATAAGGGAAAAGCTCACGTTAAAACCGCAGTCAGCTCTTCAAGTGCTCACTAGCACTCTCTTAGGACATAGTGGGTGAATATATACGAAAAAGACTAGCATATTCCGCTGACTACGCACATGATGAAATGACTCTCATATAAGTAAGATACAAACACTTGGAATGCTGCCAAGCGTTTACCGTAACGCTTCGCTGAAAAGGTCGCAGTCTTAATAAGTACTATATCATCTTTTTTTAAATCTGATATGCAAATTTTCAAGCACATCCTGCGAAGAAAAAAGCAAAAGCCGGCAGTCCTATGCGGCTGAAGGGCCATTGCCGAAAGCCAAGGGCAAATGAGGAGTGTCTAAGTGAGCACCTCATTGAGGTTCCATTAGGAGTCCTCGTGTGAGCATAAGTTAGCGCTAAGCCGCTCTCCCGTCATGCTCAGGTGTCCAACTCAGCTCGCCAAGTGACAATAAGGAGTCCTGATGGCGGCTTGTCCTTGTCATCTCAAGTAGGTCTGTCACGGGAGGCCAACTTTAATGCTCGCTCATTTCCAACGGTGGTCAAGTTGCTCGTCAACGTTGACAACGCCACTTGGACACCATTGGAGTAGCTTCTTTTCCAATGGAACCTTTTCCAAAGCTGTTTGGGATGTACAGGCGCGCGCGCCGCGACGCCGACTGTTTGCTGAGGGCCAAAACAGGGTGTCGATAGAAAATTGTGCCTCGCCGTCTCCTTCTTGCAACTATGTTTGCCCGGTGAGAAGCTGACCAAAGCGAGCTGGTCACAATGAAAGCGTTTGGAATGCGCCCGGCCATTGTTTGGTCTACGCATGGAGTGGTTTGCACGAAAACGGCCTAAGCTGAAAACCGGTCAGTTCCCATGAAACTTAGCCAGGATTTGACGCGTCCACCTTTCTCTCTGTTTTGCCCCACTATGACAGAGCAAATGGGTAAACCGCGCGTCAGTCGCCCTGTTTGCCCCCCATCGTTCATCGGAGCGCTGGAGCGGCAAAGATTTTGTCACCATAGCTTTGTCATACAAAAGCTTAACATACCACCGAAGATGGAACGGGATCATCGCGAGGCGCGCAGGTGCGCAGCCCTTGAAAGAGCGACGCGTACAATAGGTCGGAACGATCCGCCGCTTCGTTGTTCTCACACCGGGAATTGTCGCCCTCGATCGGCGACGGACTGTCTGCCAAACTGGAGCTCACACGGTCGACGGGATACGTGGCACTAATCCGACCTGACCTATTGTTCCCTCGATATGGACTCCCGCCGATCGCGCTAACGACCGTGCCGTCCGAAAAAAGGCAGCAAGCATTTTTACTACTATTCTTTCCACGCGACAAAAGCGAACT
Organism: Trichuris suis; assembly: GCA_000797535.1. Taxonomy (NCBI): domain Eukaryota; kingdom Metazoa; phylum Nematoda; class Enoplea; order Trichinellida; family Trichuridae; genus Trichuris; species Trichuris suis. The sequence continues at coordinate 131,404 of KN538424.1, forward strand.
GCCAACGACGGGAGGGGCATTGCTGCTGTGTGACGTGACATTTCTACAGTATACTTGACGCGTGGTGCAATAAGAAAAGGTTACTTGGAATGACGATAGTATCATTATGGGGGCGCGCAAGAAAAGCCTTATGCGTACGTGTGTGGGTGCATGTGCGGAATAGAAGGAAAAAAACAAAGCGTGTGACCATAGGATAAAATACTACGCAGCACATACTTGGCATCTCTTGTTTCTACCAACCGCGGGCATGAATGGCGTAGTACGGAGAGCCGGCAACGGCGCTTGGTACGCTGCTGTAGCCGAGATTGCCGGCAAAGCCACCAAACGTAGCCGAAGGGGCGCAAGAGAATGAATGGGCGCTTTGGGCCCACGGTTGACCATTGCATGGCAAAGTGACACTCTTAAAGTCGGCTGAATTAATTTCCGGCTGTTGTGCCATTCCAATGATCGTTGATGGTGGTTGCTGACCATCGCAACATTTTTCATCCTTGACTAGCACATTAACGGCTATCTTACGCGGTGACTTTACAATATCCGGCGATGAGTCTGTAGTTCTTGACGGCGCTGGACTTGCCGATGGGCTATGCAAAGGTGAATCACCGCAGCCGCTCTCCTGATCAGATGAAGAACCCTTAACAGCTTGATGAGTAGGGCGCCCGTCTTGCATGGCTTTCTCCTTTGCTTGTCGTTTGCATTTGTAGCGATGATTTTGAAACCATATCTTCACCTGAGTCGGCGTTAAGTTGATCATCTGAGCAAGGTGCTCACGCTCGGGTGCCGACAAGTACTTTTGCTGCTTGAAGCGTCGTTCCAATTCGTACACTTGTGCCTGCGTGAAGAGCACCCTTCGCTTGCGTCTTTGGGCCATTGGAAATTGTATTCCAGCGGCGGCCGCTTTGGCCGGATCAATCATACCGCATGCGCCCAAAGCGGTCATACTCATCGGCATGCCGGGAGCCGAACCAGCTGTACCCATAAGGCGAGGAACTGAAAGCACTGCCGATGGACAATAAAAAACTTTTAGCTACGACGAACATACTTCCAAATCGACCGTCATGATTGGCGCCATACCATGAGGCGGCAGCAGCGGCGGTCTGATTTGCGGCAGCGGCTGCAGCGTAGGAAAAATCCGCCGGTGATGCTTGATATTGGGCACTAAAGGGTACCGCTGAACCTGCTGCTCCAGGACAAGCTCCAAGGTAGGTTTGTTGAGCACCTGCGCTTGGGTGGTGCATTGAGGCTGTTTGGACCACCGGATGAGATCTGTACGCACTGAAGGGATTCAATGTTGCACCGTCGAACGAGTTCATCATCATTTGCGGTTTAAGAGCCTTTAATTGAACTGACAGTTGATGTTCTTCCAATGGACTGAGAATGTCGGTGACCGAGAAAGGGGTAGACTGGTGCGACGCTGAGGACGTCGATGAGAACAGCTGAACAGGAGCGTGCGCTGAAGAAGAGAGATTCGCGTCCGGTACTGTGGCTGCCTTCAGGGCTCCTATGAACATCATCTGAATGAGTTCCGAAATTCTGTTTGCTATACACCGGCGACAATGTTTGCTCAATGAATAAACGGCTATTGTCGAGCAAACTGGTTTGTGTACTTTGCGTAGCCAGCCGACAGCCGATTGGACAAGTCGATGGAACAAGGCGGCGCGGGGTGGAGCTACAATCGCTCACTGGCGGCTTACCGTAGAACCGATCGGTTGGATGGTCCTCGTCGCCCAATCGTGCCGCTCTCCATTGACGCCCAAGTTTCCAACGAGAGACCATCCATCGGTTCTCTTACTGGTCATGAACAACGGAGCGAAATGAAATGCGCCCCGGGAGAAAAACGCTCAACACCTCAGTCCTGAGTGGCCCCTTAAGTACCTTGAAAGACCCTAATCCAAGTCAATCTCAAAAGCTGAGCACCACTTTCGTTCCCGAAGTCAACCGTTAAGCGGTATTTTTCCAAACAAACTCTTCGCCCGCGCCGCAACCGTCGTAACTTACCGAATTCTTACGCCAGCAACAACGTGACGAAGGCAACTTGTCACGTGACGCGTCTTTTACGTCACACGCTCCACTTTGGTGCGCAGATAAAAGGAAGGCTTTCAACATTAACCTTATTTGACACTAGCAGAAAGCCGAAGGGTGCATGCCTTATTAAGATATCTGATGAAAATAGAATCAAGATAAAATTGAAACGCGCCAACTTGCGCTCATGGACCAGTGGTGCCAGCCGGCCGTCAACCTGTTGTTGACCATATGAGGATCACGCTAGCGCGTCACTCGTTGCTCCTCAAGTACCCTGTTCGGTCGACATGCCGTCTGTCACACATGCATGCAGATTGGGTCAAGAGCCTAACATATGATTCAAACATTCCAGTTTCGGTCTACCCGGCAACGTAGAGAGACAAGCGCTGAAGATTTGCTGGCGAACTACGCTGCCGGAAGTGTGCACACTATCAAGGCGAAGCAGGTTGGCCAAGATAGACTTGGCCCAATCGACCACAATACTATTCTGCAGATGAACTTGCTAATACTCTACTGTGAAAGTAAGTTGCTCATTCACGGCAGGCAGTGACGTGTCTTTTACTGCTCATAACTACGTGAAATACTATTTTTTTAAATTTTCACTGTTTTGTTTTGAAAATGCAGAAGAGCAGATGCCGAAGGTTGTGTCAAAGGAAATACGTGTCTCCAACCCGCTGTTCGATTTAAGAGACGTAGTCACTATCGGACAGCTTATTTCACTTTCCCAGTAAAGAAGATATCAGCTACTGGTTGTAATGGCATACGATACGTTCACGTAATCTTCGCTGGTCCGCAGCATACGGGTCTGTCTGCCAAAGCTTTCAACATTTCACATATTCACATCATGAGCGGATGTGCACAATTGGCATGGAACCTTATTCCATTTAAGCACCATAAGCAGTCCACATTATTTTGGCGTTTGGAAATGTGCGTAACATCACGTGCCTCTTTGGGTGCGTATCGATCGCTGACCCCAACGACATCAGACGTCTGTTGCGGTACGAAAGCTTCCCGCGTATCTTTTAAATAACAGGATACGGTTTGTTAGATAATATTTCCAGGCCGACAAATGCAAACACAATTGGTCATAGTGCGGCAACGCTTATTAATAACATTCGTTATTTCATTTTGCTGACCTTGTATGGTCAAGCAAAGCATTCGGCCCATCGTTGCATCACTTAGATCTTCTCAACGTTGGCAGATGCCTGCTAATGAGAGACGACCTGTTGTTCACTTTTTTTCCTGGCGCCATCAGGCAAACGGAACTGTACCTTTGCTTGAGACCAGTGTTTGCCAACGACCAGTTACCGGATAGGCCGCGTAACCGACTACCGATCTGGACATCGGCTGTGACAGAATTGGACAGGCGACCAGTGTTTGCCTTGAGCGCAGTGCGAACGCACTGACGGCAGTCAACGAGCTAATTATGACGCATAGAGCTAACCGCTTATACGGTAAGCCAATACATGAGCAATAGCCGACCACCACCAACGGTATACAGAGATTAGTCTCACCGGTGCCTGCTGTATTTGTCATCGGCAGCTAGCGGACGGTCAACGCGGCCGCGACCCTATCATTGTGTCGGGTGTCGGAAAACAAGGCAGTGAGCGCCAAATGCAACGTGGTAAACGGTAGGCAACCACTCCAAGCTTGTCAGCAGTACATTGCAAACAGATCACGGCAAACAGACGAACCGCGAAAAAGGTCCCTCCCCGTTCGAGTAAGGCCACATTAGTGGAGATTATCCCATTAAATTGGAGGAACCAACGGTTTTGGCGCCGCTGGGAGCCAGCGCGCAGTGGCGCAATAGCAGTCGAGCAAAGCAAACACAATTGTTGGCCTTAGCAGGATCACTGCCTTTACTTCCACCTGTTTGCGACGACCCTCAATGGCGTCAGTCGGCTTAACCAAGATATTGGCGCCCTTGGGCAATCCTTGCAGCGGATGCTCATTTGCCTGCGTTCTACGGTCTGAGCTCATTAGCATATCAACCTTGGAAAATTCTTATTCTGACGAGACACCACCCACGCGTAGACAAGTAAAATTGGCACATGACAAAATGTCTCAATCAAAAGAGGCTCAGCAGTTTAACGCGCGTACTTTTAATTTGCATAATCTTAAGGAAAAAACAAGGATTTTTTAGCATTATGCAAATTTTTCAGCGCCTAAGTAAATTTAAACCCGCAATCAGACTTCCTATTTTTTTGGCACAGTCCGCTGAACCCTCTTAAAATGAGACCTTCGCGAACCATTGGGGGCCGGCTAGTTATCGTCATCGTTGAAGCGAGGCAAAAAAATGCCTAACCAACATCTTAACTTCAAACTGTCACAACGATAAGCTCGCGCGAACTGCCCAATGTTGGAAGGTTAAAAATGGTCGGCTGCTGTGAAAAAGACAAAATGTCTGCTTACCGGAACGAGCGGTAGCTTACTGACGCGCTGTAGCTTTCCTACTTGCCTAAGCAAAGTGTAGGAAAGTGAGCTTGCCGGAGGAGACCAAAGTCTCGCTGAGCTCTTCTCTGAAAAAAACTACAATTTATTTGGGGGAAAAGGTAAATATGCGAACGACAACAACCTTTGGTCTTTGGGCGGCTGCTTGGGAGCCCAGAAGAGCAAAGGTGGCAACAGTACAAGCGAAGGGCACAGCCGTTACGACTTCTCAACGCGCCGACGCATGTCAGCTTTGAACGGCTTCAGAACCGGTTCAGCCCGAAACGTTGTTCCTTGACATTCCAGCGACGATGATGGTGTTAGCAAAGCGGATCCATTTCTTTTCCTTCTTCCGTTCACCTTTACTGGGAACTGTCGATAAGCCGTTGGTCTGCTGTTCGCTTTTTTGACCGTCGTTCTTAGCATATCATGCAAGAATTAGCCTTGCAGCCGCACTGGTATGTGCATATTTATTTTCAATCGCCTAACAAGAATGTCTATGACCGATAAGACATGGAGACAGCATGGCAATGTGCAGTAGTCAAACAGAATGGAGATAAGAGGACCGTCGAACAAGTGCTACGCAAGCATGCAACGACGGCGGCTACCGACCGTTACGTGCGGGACTTATTAGGATGACGTGTCTCGCTTCACAATTCAATTTCTACAATACATCCATCTTCCTTTGTGCTACGCTGCTACCTGTTGAGCAAAGTCAAACTTTTTCCATTTCTTGCAAAACACACAATAACCGCTTTATCCCCGCGTCTAAATGCTACCAAACAAAGAATACAAAACATTGGCACGTCCGGTTAGCGGCATTGGAGCAAAGCGCAAATGGGAATGTCTAATTTTTTCGTCGGGCGTACTTTCTCCTTTTTGCAAACTACTCCTCTTTGGCCTTAAATGGTCATTCGCGCACCAGATAAGCAATTGCACTTTCGAAACGAACAATTTGCAAAGCGTTTTTCTTTCGTTCGTCCGTCCGCCCTTTTGTGAACGCCTAATGGATTGATCCGGCTAAAAATCTTAACGCGGCTATCCTTCTCATCCGAAGAATAAACAGCAATTTGTTTGTGATTGTAATTAAGCTGCAAACTCGTACGTTCGGTGCAGTTGGCAATAACCGATTAGAACGCGGCAGAATCAATTATGTACAACCAATTCCAGTTGAAGTCGCGCAAAGAGGCGATCAATGACCTGCGAGGTCGTTTTAAAGCCATAAATGACCCTACTTACAAGCGGTCATTTTTTGAACCTATTAATCCGCTAGCAAGCTGCAAATGCTTGTTCTGATGCTCAAATGGACACCTAACAGCGTTGGCTGTGGAGAAATAAGGCAGTATGCTCATTGGCAAAGGTTTGCTTAAAAATTGGTACCAGCGAGGATACCGCCAACTGGACAGATGGAAGCCCAGCAGAAGGGCCGCTGCCTTAAAGTTCACCCAAATGGTAAGAAGCAACAACGCTTAAGCAAAGCGCTGCAGAACTAGCGACCGCTTCTTACTGGCAAGCGGACATCTCAAGCTGAAGAAAGTTTAAAAATAGCCGTTCGGATACGCAACGCGAAATAAAATATTTCACCGGCAATTCGGTCAGTTGCAATTTTCAAACCAATGCAATTCGTGCCAAAAGTTGCGCAGCCGCAAAACGACGCAACGAAGCGGCGACGACGACGCCTTTGGGGCCAATTTGCAAAATCCCAAATGCGCACGCATCGTCGTTGAAAGCACTTCTTGGCGCCGCCGAAACATGTTGCATTCGTAGCGTCAAACGCGGCAAATAAAGTAAATTGCATTGACGTCTACTTTGACAAAACGTCAAAAATAAAGTGGCCGATTGTGCTTAGCAAAGATTGACGGATATTTTTAAACAAAATAAAAATTATGTACATCATCTTAGGCACTTTCGGCAAGCGCATAGTTTTAAAAATAGCATTTAGCCGCAGAGGGCTGAAGTTGAAAATAGCCCTGGGCGGTCTAATCGATTGCGTGATCTACTGCTCATATCGACGCCGTTTTAGTAAAACTACGATATACGAGTAAGCTTGGCCAGTGCGTGAACAGGTAAGCGCGCTGGGTATTACAAGTTCGAAGAATTGTTGCAAACCTGAATTCATTTTAACGTCATACTGTAAATTTAAAAAAAATCGATGCGCAATGTCGACCAGAGCAGAACCGGCGCAACGATTCGTCGAAAAGAAAGCGCGATTCTACGGTTGCGTTGCTTGCAAACTCAAAAGCGACGTAATTGTCCGTCGTTGACGAGAAGGATTAAATTTTGCAATTAAAAACTGTAAACAGTTCGCAGGTACAAGATGGCGAAGCATAATGCATTTCGTCCTTTCACTTAGTCCTTCTACCCTCTCTCACTTCCAACGTTTTCTTAAAACACAAAGGCCGTGAAAACCCTTAGCCAGCACGCCTGTATGCGATTGATTTGGCGCACTTTTAGTCCTAGCAATTGAAAGTGTAGTTTAAAAGCCTTATTCGAAACTATGACTGAAGGCGCATTGTCCCAATGTGACTTGTAGAGAGCATAAACAATTTTAAGGTGGGAAAGTTTGCAAACGCCGTTGCTTAGGTCTATCAGCAATAGTAGAATCAGTCTGCAAGTGTCATAAGAGCCAAATGGCAAACCAAATAAGGGTTGGAGCGTTTTCTCAAGGGCCGATACAATGTTCCTAAACGACTCTATGGAACAGTATGTTAATAAATGCTTAATTCGGAATTGCTTTTTAACTTCGGAAGAAACCGTTGCAACAACTTGTTTTCAAGTACCACCGTGGAGGAAGCATATGCTCGTCAACAGAACTTTTCTAAAAGGTGATACTGAGTTTTAACTCTTCGGAAAAGAAACGCTAAGTCAGTTTCGCGAAGCGCATCCGCCTTAATGATAAATAGCTGAAACTTTCAACGCGCTATTAGCAACAATAACAAAAAAATAAAATTTTAAAGAAAAAATACCTTTGCGTTGACTTCATTCTTCGCCAATGGGTTGGCGGCAAAACTGCGACGTGTACGCATGCACATTTTCTCTTCATGAATCCAACTTCCTTCGGCTTTAAAGCCACGAAGCTGAATTCATTCAAGACGGACCTATCTTCGCGCTGTATACTCTCCCACTTGCATTTCTCCATTGCGCAATTAGACGCATAAATAATCACTTAGCGATTGGTCCGAACGGCTGAAAAATAAAATACCGTAACTGCCCAAAGGCAAAATGGAATAATCGAAAATGATGAGACATTTCACGCTGCTGCGAGGTTTTTACTATAATTGGCTTCAATGAACTGCAGCTTAGACTTTGGCTAAGTTGTCCAGCATTGAGGGCGCGCATTTGCAGTTAAATGACAGCTTGAAGATCGTAAGCATTCAATGAATGATTTGCGCTAGTTGCTTGAATGAAAACTATGCACGCAGCTGGACAAAGCTAACCGCCGAATGCGAAAGGCGACAACGGACGGTCACGAGGTGACAAGTCCGGTTTTAGTCGCTCTTAAGCAAATGCGATCAGTCATGCCAAGAGCTCAGTAGGCTCAACGCTGCACTTTCATTGATTGTAAAAATTCAAAATGCTAAACCGCCCAGCAAGAATACAACTTTCCCATATTTGTCAAAATTTCATTCAGCAATCTGTCCTACTCGTTATCACCGCGTTTGCCAGTTGACTCGCAAACAGCTTTGCAGCCAATGATTCAAAGAGGGCAAATGGTTGCGTCGTTCAAAAATTCAAAATTCAAATAATGTTTACGCGTCACCCTTTGATAGCGTCAGTGTGTGAACCTTCAAGTCAAAGTGTGTAAAACACTTGCGCGCTCGACTGACAACGTTTCGTTCTCGTTTTGACGCAACATTGGAAAACGATGCCGCGTATTGGAGAATGAAAAATTTGACAACATGAAAACATGGCGCAAAATGAATTGCGTTCATTCGAGCTCAAAGAATGCGACAGCGGAAGAGCGGTAAGTATACTGTTGAGGAGCTGAACCTTAAAGCCTTACAATTAATCATTAGAGCGCCGCGTTGATCAGCGCCACGCCTCTCCTATTTGGCGACAATTTATCATTACGTATTCACATTCGGACGATTGGTTGCCATCGTAATGTGTTTGAAACTCTAGATTGGGGCCCATCTGTGCCAACGATGCGTCGTTTCGCGCATTCCCAGTGTCGCCGCTATGTTTACAAATGGCGCCTTGATGTGTGCTCTTCAAAGAGGCTCCCATCTTCGGGTAGACAAAAAATAGATGGCAAACTGCTTCTTGTTGAAACTGGAAGCCTATCGGATACAGCCTTCAAGCAACGCCGCATGTGAGGCAAAAACAGCGCTGCTCACTTTCCGGCATAGTCCGCATAGCGAAGCACTATTATTTATCCAATGGGAAAACTGACTCATCGGCACAGTCGCTGAGGGAACTGGTTGAAAGCAGTGATGCCTTTTGTGATTGAGTTCCGTCGGAGATTAACCAATGGTTGCAATGACTGGCCAAGGATCGCGCATCTTCTAGATGGGACCAAAACTAGTTTCGCTGAAACAATGTCTGCCTGTCCTTGGCCAACTGTTGGAAACCGACATCGCCAGTTGTTCGCAATTCCCCAAACGCTTATAAACGATGCTGTCCGATGTTCAGTGTCAACTGTGACGGTCTATTGGCGCCGGCGAACCCAGCAAAGCACCTCCAGGCAACTTTCCGTGGCTTTGTCCGCCAGGTTGGTCTGACCCTACGGGTCGGATTGGCGTATTTGCTCTAAGCTAACGGCGATGCTCCACAGGGGAGTCACTGCTCACGTATAATCAACCATAGTGCCAACAACAGCGCCATCTGGTTGTTAATCGGTCAGTGTCAATTTTGCGACTAGGCGGAGGTGGGCCGCATGGTTGCAGGCCGTATTGGCCGTCGCGCAGCTTTTATCAGCTAACATATCGGTGCGACGACGACGACGACGACGACGACGACGGAGACTGGGTCGCTGTCGACGTTGACAAACTTTTCGGCCCGTTGGTGTACTATCGTCGAGGCAGTCAATCTGCCGTCATGCGGGCTCATCCGCTGCGTCTCTGTTTACTCGGTCCCTCATTTCTCTTTCGCGCTTTCAACTTCGGCACTTTCTCTATCTATCCCCTCTGCTCGACGGGGGCACCGCGCGCTGGACAACTTGACAGAAGAAGGAGGAGAAGTTTCGCTCTCGACTCTTCCCTCGCAAACACACACACACACACACAACGTCCAATTGCTTTCAAAAGGGTGAAACCAGCTTTTGTTTCAGTGTGTGACGGCGTTGTGATACACGCACGCGTTTCTGACGTACGGAAAGAGAGCCCCCGCCTTGCTAGCAGCGCAGCATCCATGGTCTTCCAAAGGAATGAGCGAATCAAGAAGGCAACTGGAGGAGCTTCACTGTGCGCCTTGCTTGGCCTACTTTCGCTGTTGGCCATTTACATACCGCACAGAATGCCGCCATCAGTGTCTCTTACACAAGCAGCTGAGGTGACTTTTCCAACTCCAAACATCTTTTGCCATGCCATGTTATACAGGAACCAGTTGAACACCCGTTGTCCCGAAAAGTGCGCCAGGCGTATCCGGTGTTCGGCGCGGGCGAAAGCGGACTAACCGTCGACTCGATGGATCAAGAAGGCCAAGGACCCTGGACCGACTGGGAAACGGTTCGCCCGTGTTCCAGAACTTGCGGGGGCGGTGTGCAGATACAGACTCGGACTTGCGCGTAAGTAGCATCATCCTTTTCTCCACATATAATACGCTCGCTAAACTGAAAAGCTGCCATTTGTCCACTTCCGAAGCGATGCTATCATTCTTATGTGACGTCACTGCTGGCATCCCAAGTGTACAAGTGCTGTTTGCTCGGTCTTTAGTTATTAACAGAAACGGTAAAACTTCTCCGACCGAGCGTGATGCCAAAAGCGCCCTTTATATTTTTACCAAATGCAGCCGTCGAAGGGCGTTCGAGCGTTCGATCACCAAGATCACAATTCTGTCACTCTGCCAATTATGTCTAAAGCCGTTGTTCACGCATCAATGGTCCGTCGGGAGGCCCCGTATGGAAACGATGGACATTTGCAAGACATCTCCAATACCCAGTTTACGGCACTGAGCTATCGCAAATCCCTTCGTCCCTTAGGACACAGAAAGCGCTTTCAAACAGGAACCTTTTCGCCCCATTGTGTGCGGCACACATATATATTGGCTTTAGCATAAACCTCAGAAGCCCTAATGAATTTCGCCTCGTCAGTTAGAGTCTATTTGTTTTGGTTAGCGTTGAGTCCATCAAGGAAAAGTGAAACAACTAAAATAAAGGGCATTCCTCCTTAAGGAAGTCTACGTGAGCTGTTGGGAACAAAATTTCAGCATTCCAACATCTCCACTTATCGATCGCTGACGAACAGAATATATGTTGATTGTGTTCTGTCAATCTGAATTTTCCTTTTCCGTGCCCTTCCAACATGACAAGACCTTAATAGGCTCGAGATTTACGAGCGCGAAAACAGTTCTCAGTGCCAACGATCGCTCTGATGAAATAGACGCGTTGTCTTACAAACGACTGACACTTGAAAGCAACACTGTAAGTGGTCACCTCTTGGCTCAGTGTGCTCTGTGGACTTATGTGAGATTGCAGCGTGAACAAGTTACATCCTGAACTTTGGAGCAGCTAGATTAGCCCAACCAGGGGGCTTAAGAACGTCGTGATGCATGCTGCCCTGTCGTCATTCGGTTGAGTATCAAAATCGTACCTAGTTTTCTACACTTCATAATTTATGGAGAGATTTAAATTGAGATCTGAATGGCCGGTTGAGTATTATGCCAAGGCCGATGTTGGAAACTTTTTGGACTCGCCTCTTCCATTTGGTGGCGGCTGGAAAAGTGTGGCTCCGGTCGCACGTGGCGCAACAACTTCTTTGGTCGTCGAGAGCAACGCTTTTGCATCAACTCAATGGGCCATATAATTGCGCTTCACATCTGTGCTCCACCGCTGAAGTCAACAAAACCTGCTATCCAACGACCACAAGCAATGCAGCTTAAGAAGTCTTTTCTATTTATGCCATTTGGCGTCCGTTTATTATAACTCATTGCTGGCGGTCAGATTCCGTTGGTCGACGACTTGGAGAGAGAATTCATTAGCCATTAGTTGTTTTTCATTTAACTCTTCTCGGCTACGTAACGCAACGTGTACGCCGGTTGCCACTTACATAATGACTACACAGCTGAACATAAAGTAGCCGAGGGTGGGCTCTTAGCTGCACTAACGCTACCGCTGCAAGACGATGTGGCCCTCACGCAAAGCTTTCAAAAATACTTAATGGACTTTGGTGGCTTTGTGTCCAAAAAAAACCGCTTATGCTGGCTTTGAGCTTCTCCCATCTTCCCATCAGTCAACTACGTTTGGAGACTACAAGTTACCGCTTAGAGCTCATATTTCCGATTGTTACGCGTAAGGGCAACTGAACGTGAAAGGCGGGCGGTATTCTCTATCGCGCCAGCGATGTGTTGACACAAAGACAAATGGCCATCGGAATCCAATGTTTGCTTACAGGCAAAGATAGGTGGGAGAAGTAATGTCATTGATATGTAGAAACTTTGGTCACTTGGCCTCATTTCAACTTTGCAATAAGGCCGCTAACGTTCTAAAAAATGTTCTGCCCTTCGTTTTGGGTGAAAAGTATGAATTACTTGAAAGGGTATCCCAGCGGGTAAAACAATACGCAGTAGCGATACACGTCAATGAACTGAGCCTGTGGATCTGTAGTTACGCTATTAATAATACCGTATATCGCGGCATATAAGTCGAGCTTTTACTCGAGTTATATGCCGCGATATACGGTACTTCTATTAGAAGTATTCGCCTGGTTACTAGTAGCCCGGCAAGTACTTCTAATAGCTCGGCGAATACTTCTAATAGAAGTACCGTATATCGCGGAGAAGAGGTCGACTTATATGCCGCGATATACGATAGTTCAAATTAAGCAAGCTATAGGCTGAGTTGAGATACGCGCTGCTGTAGCAGTAACCTAAGTGATGAAATGAAAAAAGAGTATCCCCGCTTGTAACTAACTCGGATGGATTCCCGCCTTCTTACATCATTCGAAAGGGCATTGTAAACTTAAATGGTAATCAAAGGCTTAGTCCAACATTCTCAATTCACATCGTTCACCTGAGCCAAAAATTCAATGTCGCTCATGAGAAACCGCCTTTCAGGCGCTCCTGTGCCTCACAATTTCGTATTACGTTAATGGCTGAAAGTTAAGCTTCGGGAGATACAGGAATGTTTCAACGGGTAATAAAATTTTTCATTAACAGCTTCTAACGGGGTACTTTAGCCTACGCGTTTCAAAATTTAACTTTCAGCGCGTAGGAAGCGATCGGAAGCTTTTATGTTGCTTATCGCGACGTCTGACTTAGTGACGATGGAACAAGAAAGGCTTAGAAGAATTTTTTTGTCTATGAAGTCAAGTTTGACCAAAAGAGGATTCCGAGAAAGGAACGCAAAGCCTAACGCAGGAATGCATCGAAGCCTCTATCCGCCTACTCTAAAAATAGCACTACCAATTCTAAGCTTCCGGAAGTCCATTGATGACAGAGCTGACGCAAAGCAGAGGATGTTACTTAAGAATAAAACAGCAAAAGCTAAAATACATAACGTTTATGATGCTCTTAGGATTACTCCATTTTATGAGGATTCATTTATTGCAACAAACGGGCTTTTAAAACTACGGCAGCTTTGCTTAACTGGGCCCAAAAGCCATTGCTAAAACCATACACTAAATATACACCTACTGGATGTCTCTGAAGGGAACGACTTTCTATTTTCTTTTACCTAATGCCTTCTTTAGAGGAAGCGGTTGCGTTGGACACAAGAAGCGCTACGTCTCTTGCAACATTGAGGCAAGCTGTGTTGATCCCTCTTTGGTCACATTCGCAAATTAACATGACAACTTCAGCCATGCTCTACCGAGGAGGACTTTCGAGCGGCTCAGTGCGCCAAGTTTGACGACAAACCGCTCGAAGGAAAATTCTACAAATGGAAACCATTCAACAGAGGTACGCCGCGGCCAACTTTCTCTAACAACACAATGCCGCTTGTTTTGCAGCACCCAACAAGTGCGAGCTTACCTGCATGCCGGAAGGGGAAAACTTCTACTACAAATGGGCGGACAAAGTAATCGATGGAACACCTTGCGATGCATTCAACTACGACATTTGCGTCGAGGGTTACTGTCTGGTACAGAGACAAGCATACTGCGCATACAACATTGCTTCTCCCTAAGTTGTTGTGCTTTCCCTTAGCCGGTCGGATGTGACTATAAATTGGGATCAGCATTGAAAGAGGATCGCTGTCGAGTCTGCGGAGGAGATGGTTCAACATGCAAAACAGTGGAAGGCTTTTTCGACGAGACTGACTTGAAGCCTGGATATCATGACGTCATCGTCATACCAGCCGGCGCAACGTCTATTATGGTTCAGGAGAGAAAACCAACCAACAACTACCTCGGTAAGCTATTGAAATTTAAAAAAAGGCGGTGCCTACGATAGTACTCTTTGTTGGCAGCTCTGCGCAGCGAAGGCGGTGCTTACTTGCTCAATGGAAATTGGAAGATCGACTTGCCGCAAACGCTCGAGGTTGCAGGCACATTGTTCGAATACGAGCGAACAAAGCAGAACAACGTTGCCTTTGAAAAACTGTACGCCAAAGGCCCAACCAAAGAACCCGTAGTTGTTGTGGTAAATTTTCAACGTCAACCAAAATATCCGTCTTCCGTTAAAACTACTGCTTACAGCTCCTAAGGCAAACCGAAACTTCGGGCATACAATACGAGTTTTCCGTTCCGCTCTCCGACTCTCTTCCTTACCAGTACAGCGTCAGTCGTTGGAGCGATTGCAGCGTCACCTGCGGAGAAGGAATTCAGACGCGCACAGCTCAATGTAAGGACCGTATGACAAAGGAGGAAGTGGACGAAGAACTTTGCGCCAACAGCACAATGCCTCAGTTGAATCGAACCTGCAACACGGTCGATTGCGAACCGGAATGGTTCATCGGCGAATGGGAGCCGTGCTCAGAAACATGCGGCCAATCAGCCATGCAATATCGTATCGTCTATTGTCAACGAGCCTTAGGCGACGGAGCCAAAATGTCTGTGCCTGATTCGTTGTGCTCCGGAGAGCGACCGAACTTCCGGCAAAGCTGCAATCGCTTTGCCTGTCCCGAATGGCATGCCGGCCCTTGGTCTGCGGTAGGTTGACACTCAAAGTGACGTTGAACATTATTATCTTTCATGTTTACAGTGTAGCAATCCGTGCGGAGAATCGTACCAGTACAGAGCGGTGACTTGTCGCTCCGAAAAGGAAGACGAGGAGGGAAAGTTGCTTCCATCAAAGGCATGCCATGGACCAGAACAACCTGAGAATCGACGTTCATGCAATCTTGGGCGTTGCGAAGGTCTTCACTGGCAAATTTCCGAATGGTCTCTCTGCGAACGTTGCAACGACACGATAGAGACAAGGAATGTGACTTGCGTAGACGAGACGGGTCGCTTGTATCCTGACGATCGTTGCACTGAGGAAAAGCCCATCATGGAGCGCCAATGCGCCACGCCGATACCATGCTTGTACAAATGGCATTCCTCTCAGTGGTCGGAATGTTCAACCGACTGTGGCCACGGTCATCAAGTACGATCGGTCGTTTGCGCCATTGAGGATGGCAGCAAGTTAATCAAAATGGACGAAAGTCATTGCGACGCCAAGTTGAAGCCCGACGATCGGCAGAATTGCACCAGCGAGGAGGAATGCCAAGGCACCTACTTCAGCTCCGACTGGGAGGAGTGTTCGGAAAAGTGCGGGGGCGGAATTCAAAAGCGAACCGTACTTTGCTTTGACTACGACTACCGCCTCAACCCTTCTTTGTGCGACGAAGCGATGAAGCCTTCGGACGTCCAAGACTGCAATACGGAACCATGCCCAATACCGTGCAATGAAACCGAGTTCGGCTGCTGCCCGGATAATGTTACCAACGCGACCGGCTACTACTTGGAAGGTTGCAGCAATTGCAGTTTGTCCGAATTTGGATGCTGCCCAGACAATATGACCGAAGCTGGGGGACCATACTTGGAAAATTGTAGCAACTGTAGCCTAACCGAATTTGGCTGCTGTCCAGACAATATGACCGCAGCCAGCGGCGCCGACTTTCTCGGATGCGAAGAAGAGGTCGGCTCAGGCATGGGCGCCAATATTACTACTCCATCAGCGGATGTCAACGTCACTGAACCAACAATGGCCAATTGTACAGCCGATGATCCCGACTGCTGCGTCCAAGACGAGGAAGAGGGAATTCTTGCCGTCAAGTGCGCTCCAAAGATATGCAACTATACAAACGAAGAAGGATTGACCATCGAAGTTCCCTGCGTCAACATTTCGTCCAACGCTACTTTGTTCAACGAAACTGATCTTCTCGCTTTCAACATTACCGCAAGAAACGAAACTGAAAGCCACTGCTCCAAGTCGGAGTTCGGATGTTGTCCCGACTGGACAACGCCGGCCGAGGGAGAGGACAATCTGGGATGTCCTTTGTACGAACTTGGAGATTGCGCCGAAGGCAACGCGACCAAGTACGGTTGCTGCCCGGACAATCTAACTTTGGCCAGAGGGCCCAAATTTGAAGGCTGCGGAGAGCCGGCCTGCGCGGCTACGCTCTACGGATGCTGTCAGGATAGGCATACAATCGCCTTTGGACCACACTTCAAAGGGTGCGAACGATCAACATTCCCGTGCGAAAACAATGCGCATGGTTGCTGCCCAGACGGGAAAACCGCTGCACTCGGTCCCAAGGGCGTCGGCTGCGAAGAGGCATGCCTCTTGTCCAAGTATGGCTGCTGTCCAGATGGCGTTACCGTCGCTACAGGTCCAAACAATGCCGGATGCGGTTGTTCAATGAGTCAGTTTGGCTGCTGCCCTGATGGCAAAACATCGGCTACCGGACCCTCCTTCCGTGGTTGCCCTGAAAGCTGCGCAACCTCTCACTACGGTTGTTGCCCTGATGGAAAAAGCATTGCCAAAGGCCCTGACATGTTGGGCTGCCCGTGTCGGTACACCAAGTATGGTTGTTGCCCTGACGGAGAGACGGCTGCCGCTGGAGAAAATCTAGAAGGCTGCGACGACTGCAGCAAGACGGAATATGGATGCTGCCCAGACGGTAGGAAGAGGGCAAGAGGTCCTGCATTCGAAGGCTGCTTTGAGGTTACCACTGAAGCGGCTACTCTTGGCCCCGTCTCCAAGGAACAACTGAAGGCGTGTAGCCTACCTTCGGAGAACGGTGACTGCGCTGACTACGTCCTAAAGTGGTACCACGACCCGGCAGAAGGCGTATGCCGACAATTTTGGTACGGAGGATGCGGAGGTAATGACAATCGCTTCAATTCGGAGAAGGAATGCAAGCACGTGTGCATTAACCCTCCCGGAGAGGCGGCTTGCCATCTGCCCAAAGTATCCGGCTCGCCGAGTTGTGGGCCCACAACCATACGTTGGTATTATGACGACAACGAAGGCTACTGCCTGCAGTTCTACTACAACTGCAACGGAAACGCGAACAACTTTGTTGAACGCGAGGATTGCCAGCAATTATGCGAAGGCCTTCCAAAGCCGGAAAAGACGACAACAGTAGCTCAGCTCACCGAAGAGGAGGAATCCCTAACAACCGAAGCCGGCACGTCACCAACGGCTGAAGAAGACAGAGATGCCATATGCAACCTACCTATGGAGCCGGGACCTTGCAAAGGACGCATCGAACAATGGTACTACGAAACAGCCATTGGCGCCTGCGCAACCTTCACCTGGGGCGGATGCAAAGGCAATGCCAACCGTTTCGCTAGCAAGTTACAGTGCGAGGCAAAATGCTCGAAGACGACCGAAGACTCGTGCAAGCTACCCAAGGATTCCGGTCCATGCGACCAGTACGTGCCCAAGTGGTTCTATAAGCACGAGGACGGGACCTGCGGTCGATTCTACTACGGTGGATGTCATGGAAATGCCAACAGATTTGAAACGATGGAAGAGTGCCAAGAAAAGTGCGCTAATCGCGCCGATCCGTGCACCCTACCAGCAGTGTCGGGTCCCTGCGCCGGAAGAGATATTCATTATTTCTACAGCGACAAGAGCCGTACCTGCGAACAGTTTACGTACGGTGGTTGTTTAGGGAATTCAAATAGGTTCGCTACAAAGGAAGAGTGCCAGAAGCGATGCGGCTCGCGAGGGAGCACTCCTTCGACCGAAAGACATACAATAGACGTGAGCCCCTCAAGCGGCGTTTTCAGCGTATCCCGAATTGACCAGGACGTCAAAGATGCCAAAGCAATATGCTCGATGCCTCGGGACACCGGTCCCTGTCGAGCGTACGTACCATCTTTCTACTATGACCCAACAACGCAAAGGTGTTTGCAATTCGTATACGGCGGATGTCAGGGCAACGCGAACCGATTTACCACGAAGCAGGAATGTCAGGCGTTCTGCGGCTCAGCGAGACATCAGAACTTGGTTCAGGAAGGCAACGAACTGACCGACTCGGAACCGCCGCAAACGGAGGAAGGTTATGACAGCGAATTCGACTCCATTGGTAGCAATGAATTGGACCCGCACAGATCGCACGTCGACTATTGCAACTTGCCGCCCCAAACAGGCGAATGCAGGGCCAACACGCCGCGATGGTACTACAATCCGAAAAGAGGTGAATGCTTGCAGTTTGTCTACGGCGGCTGCAGAGGAAATCAAAACAACTTCAATACCCGCGAAGATTGCGAGCGAGTTTGTCTCGACTTTGGCGCCGAAAATGGGGATCAAACGCACGTACAGTACCAGCGACCTGATGAGCAGGTACAAACAGCTGCCCCTCCAACAAAAGCCTACGTCATGCCAAGGCTTTACCCGTTGCCAACGTCCGTATTGCCGGACTTGTGCCGACAAGCAAAGGAGGTTGGCCAGTGCTACGGAAACATACTGAATTGGTACTTCGACAGCGAGCGGATGCAATGTACCACTTTCATGTACACCGGCTGCGGAGGTAACAGCAACCGATTTTCGTCGGAGGAAGCCTGCGAAAGAGCATGCGGAGCGTACAGGGACCAAGGTAGAGCCAAAGCCGACCGATTGGTGCCTAGGTTTGAAGCACCCTTTTTCTAGATGTATGCGCTTTGCCGGCCGACGAAGGCCCTTGTTTGGCATCCGTACCCAAATGGTACTACGACTCTTCGACTGGTCAGTGCACCAATTTCGTTTACGGTGGTTGCGAAGGCAATGGAAACCGCTTCTCAAGCAAGGAGGAATGCCAGAATCTCTGCCGACATAGCCAAGCTAACGACCGCTCCGGTGCTACCTGTTACTTATAACTTCTGGAGCGTAAAATTCGATTTTTCAGCCGATGTATGCCAATTGGATCGCGACGCCGGACCCTGCCTGGATCCGATTAGTCAATGGTACTTCGATCGCGCATCGCAAACCTGCAAACTCTTTACCTACGGTGGATGTCGCGGCAACGAAAATCGTTTCAACACTAAGCAAGAGTGCGAGGCGCGCTGCGGAAGCTCGCAGTCGTCGCGAGCTGATCATTTGGAAATGAAGAAAGGTGAATTTTCAAAAAATTTATCATCCCTTTAAAAAAATATAATTTTCTAACTCTTTGTGTCGCGCTTTCGTTATTTCTTTAAAGAAAAAACTTAACGAAACTGTATTATTACTGAAGGCTCAATAATAAGACGCTTTTAGAAGTAAGCTTACAAATCTTACCTGACTGTTTCTTATAGACGTTTGTCGGTTGGAGTTTGAAGCCGGTCCGTGCCACAACTCGCAGCAAAAGTGGTACTTCGACTCGAAGAGCGGTCGATGTCGAGAATTCGTCTACGGAGGTTGCGGAGGCAACGAAAATCGCTTCGACTCGGAACGCGACTGTTTGAAGCAATGCGGCTCCGTTGCGCAATCGACCGAACGGTCGAGGCACCACCAACAAGGCGGGCGGACGGACATTATGTCAAGAACTGCGCAGACGACGGAAAGGTCGGAACCGGAAAGGATAACGTTGCGCGTCGAATCAACCATGTTCTCCTACACGGAAGGGCAAAACATCATGCTCGACTGCCGAGGAGGTCCGGAAAGAGTTCACCACTTCCAAAACGTTTTCTGGTACAAAAGTGGCCGCCCAATTGACGCGGACGCTGATCAAAGAATTACGGTTCGTTAAAAAACGAATTGTTCCTTTGTTTCATATACCGTACTTTTTAATTCGCAGGTTCAAATGAACGGCTCATTGAGCATCCGTCAGGCAGTCGTCGACGACAGTGCAGACTACAACTGCGCCTTGTTGCATCCGCGAGGATCATTTTCCGGTCCCGTCAGGATAACAGTTGAAGGTGGGATGCTGGTAAATTTAAAAAATAACTTTACGCGTGAAAATTTGTTTTAAGCCCGCCGACCTCAAGAAGCCGACACCAACTGCGTTGACAACGCAAAACTAGCCAATTGCCGTTTAGTTGTAAGCGCCGGTCTTTGCGATCATAGCTACTATGGACAATATTGCTGCGCATCCTGCCGATCAGTAAAGCACAACCGTAGGCAGTCGCCGAACAAGAACAGGCGCAATGCGTTATAGTATCACTCACTGCCTAGAGGCGCGTTACCTTCTTTTTTGTAGTTTTAAATAGTTTTGTTCCTGTTGCACACGATATTGCATTCGAGCGTTTCGTAGTGATTGCAAAAAATAGTAAAACTGTTAACCGAACCATTTTGCTTGGACACTTAGCATTGTTTCGCAGTTGGTAGTCGCGTACCTGAATTCTACGTTCTAATCAAAATGACTGCTAAGCGATTGGAATTGGTTTAAACGTGGACGAAGACAGCAATCACAAAAACCAAAGGACGCTCCGCGTCGACAAGAGCATAAGGGGAAAAAGGAAGCACTGCCTACACGAGTTGGTCGTGGAACAATAGCCGAAAGTCAATGACTAGCACTGACTTGATGGCCTCTATAATAAGATCGGAGAAAAGAAAACAAAATTGAATGGAACAGTTTGTGGGCGCCATATAGTGACACTTTGCCAACACGATGGAACCAATGTGTCCTTGATGAGAAACCGAAACCAGCGAGAGACGGCAATTACGCAAAAAAAAAATAATAAAGGAATAAAGAACGTGACGATTACATTATGATAGGCGACTGGAGATAACTTCGTAACGGATGAAAAAGCGTAACGCAGAATTCGAGAATGAAATGCCAACGGCTGCTCAAATTTAGGCGAAACGCCCCCACCGAAGAGAGGCCGGCCGACACAACCACTGATTGTACTTTTTTTTGCACTTCAACAGCAACCGGATTTTTGGGGCTGCACTGGCGTAGAAGTGATTCTAACGCCCGGTTGGGCACCCGCCGGAGCGCCAACCGCGTGACCTAAGCGACTTTTTATCTCTCCGGCCATCGTCAGGAACGCCTGTTCAACGTTGGTGGAATTCTTGGCGGAAGTTTCCAAAAATGGTATACCCAACTGGTCAGCGTACTCCTACAATATGAACATCCATCCACCCGCGCCTTGTAGCAATGTGGACGAATGCACTCACCTTAGCCGTATCGTAGTCGACGACCCTTTTAGCGGTCAAATCGCACTTGTTTCCAACTAGCAGTTTGTTTACGTTCTCGCAAGCGTACCGCTCGATCTCCTTAAGCCACTCTTTTACGTTGTTGAAAGAATCCTGCAAATCAAAAACTGGATTGAAGCAAAAACCAAATGGCCTTTTTTTGACCTGTCGAAATCAAGCGAAAGTCGACTTACATTACGAAGACGACGTCAGAAGATTTCGCATTATTTAGGACTTTAGTGAAATGCGAAGCGCGAGAGGCAACGCATGAGATAAAGTCCACAAAATGACCAGCGGCGTAACATTTACGCTATTAGACGGAGTTACGCATTTATTATTTCTTACGCTAACGCGCGATGCCTCGGGAAAGAGGCCAAGCCTACTTTTATGTGGAGCGGAAGCGTAAGGGTTACTTGTAAGGCGATACGTCACTTACGAACATGCAAATCTAACTTACTGTAGCACACAAACTACAGTAGCACATTTGGCCACTTCCAAAAAAAGTAGTTTAACCTGCAAACGACACGGTTTTGACACGTAAACGTGGCAGTTATTAAATGTGAACTTATTATAGCCTAATTTGTCGCCCACATCGCAGGCAGCGTTGGCCAGAACAAAAAATGTTAATTTTCCTCTTTTCTCAAGGGGGAATTGGCAAAAAGAACAAATTAAGAATACCGCGGTTCGATCGGACGACGTTTTGATTGAATAAAGCGAAATGATTACCTGATCGGTTATGTCGTAGACGACAATAATTCCATGCGCTCCTCGATAGTAGCTGGACGTGATGGTCCGGAAGCGTTCTTGGCCGGCCGTGTCCCACTGAAAGGACACACGCAATCAATGGAACAATGGAATAAAATTTGTGAACAGAGAGAAAAAGAGCCAATCGATTGATGCCAAGGAAGTTTTAAAGCAGCCATTGCTGCACAAATCCTTCGACACCAAAAAGCCGGCTGCAACCAACAAAGCGCGTATCAATAGCTGGAAAAGCAACTTACAATTTGCAGCTTAATGGTTTTGCCGTCCAACTCGATCGTACGAATTTTCTGCAAAGAAAGAAAGGAAATATCAACATGATTGTTTGGTTGCAATGACGTCAGCGATGATGACTCACAAAGTCGACTCCAATTGTGCTGATGTAGCTGTCCGTGTAGGTGTCATCCTGCAAACGGCCAAAGAGGTAGCAACAAAAAAACGAGCAGACAAACGCTTGCCAAAGCAACAACCTACCGCAAAGCGCAACAGCAGGCAAGACTTGCCTACGCCGGAGTCTCCAATCAACAGCAGTTTGAATAAATAGTCACTAAAAAAAAGTAAAGCGTACGAACATGGCGCTGCCAAGGTCACTTCATTAGTAAAGATCTAATGCGCATTGGCAAAGGGGAACAGGCAGCGAACTAATAAAACGTATTGCTAAACGGACGGAAAGTAAATCTTGCCACCTGCCCGGATTAGCCGTACGAAAGATGAATTTAAAGCTAAAGTACTTACTATTCAGGATTTATGGCCATCAAGTCGACGGAACGGACGTTAGCGCGAAACTACAAGCGGCCAAAAATACAGGTAACACTGCAACGCCAAAAATAACGTTAACAGCGTCGTCGGAAAAGTATTCCTACAGTAAAATATGATCTTCAGGTTTTAAAGTCTTTTAAGTATGAATAAAGTACTCAGCGTTGTAAGATATATTAGCGCAAGTAGTGGGATTAAACTAAACGCGAAAACAACCTGTTAAGTTATAAGACACAGTCTTAAACAAAAATATGATGCATTATGAAAACAATGATTGGTCGGCTTCCTTAAAATTAAAAATCCAGCTTGCGATGTAAACTTCTGCGAGGTTATCTCTATTTTACAAAAATGGGAGTTTACAGCTAACTTACATGCGAAGCAGCGTCCCATGAAGTGACGTCAATTCAGCGTCAGAAGTCCCCTTATTGCTGACAATTGCATTTTCTCATAAGCATCATTTTGGGCCCACTGACATAGACGAGCTTAAATAATATCCCTGAGAAAGGAACGAGAAACAAACGTGTGCAAGTAAAAACGTGAGGGGGCACCCGGGTTTGAACCGGGGACCTCTCGATCTGCAGTCGAATGCTCTACCACTGAGCTATACCCCCGGCAGGAAAGTTTTCGAATTAATTACCTGGGATCAGAACTAGGAGGAACTTTACACATGCAATTTTTCTCGCAAAGTCCCAGCAAACCGGTGTCACTTATTCCGACTACTACAAGCCTACACATATTTTCTGGGAAACTCTTTCCAACGTCGCGCATATGCCTCTAAGAGAGAAATAGTGTTAAAACAATATTCAGTATACACAGAAAAAAATTTATTTTCACAAGTAAGGAACAATACATTCAACGGGGCAAAGTTAGTGGGGTCGTCGACTGCCGCCATACTGTTCGCCATTGCTTCGCGTGGACAGTACACTGCCAATGCATGGTCCCATATTGGTCCATTCCTTTTGAGGGGATCGTAAAATTTCTAAAATGTGTTGTACAATGAGGTCTACAGCAACTGTATTCTCGCCTCCTCTTGGTATAATGACGTCGGCGAACTTCTTTGTAGGCAAGCAAAACTCTTCATATGCAGGTTTAACATAGTGCAAATATTGGTGAAGAACTTGTTCCAAACCGCGACCGCGCTCTTTTAAGTCTCTTTGAACGCGGCGAGCCAATCGTATGTCAGGATCGGTGTCAACAAATAATTTTAAGTCGAACAAATTGCGTATCTCGGCAAAATATAGCACCAATATACCTTCGACCAAAACAACGTCCGCCGGTGGGCAATCCTTCCATTCCGCCGACATCTGACAATGAGACCTATAGTCGTATGCCGGGATTCGCACCGGTTTGTATGAACGAATGCTGCGCACTGTCTCCAGCATTAGGGGAACGTTGATTGCGTTAGGGTGATCAAAGTTGAATTTACCACAATTTGCCAACTGCCTTTCTTCCTCGGACAGCTGTCGATAAAACGAATCCTGGCTTATCATAGCCACCATTCCTTGATATTCAGCTCCCAGTTTGGAGATAATCTCCTCGCAGACTGTTGACTTGCCGGACGCTGTACCTCCGCCAACTCCAATGACAAACGACGACTTCATGTGAACAAAATAGGTCAAATTCTCTACTGGTCAAAAGTAAAATAATCGGCTAGCCAACACGCATAAAATATCTATTCGCCATTCAAAAAACACAACTTCCGTACATTATACAGTAACTTGTCCGTTTTCCATCCTGCAAATCATTTTTGTAATGTACTATACAGTAACTCACCTCTTTTTTTATAAATTTCGCTCCTACCCTTGCCCAAATTAGCATTTAGCTGATTATTCTTTTTTAGCGCGACGATTAAAATATGTAAAAACGCCTACATACGAAGCAGAATGAAATTACATTACCTCAGTAAATTTTCATAAGCTTTAGAAGACCGTTTTGCGTATGCGCGTAACGAATTTCTGTTTCTTTCCCATCGCTAATTTATAATATAAACTTGTAAAAAAAGCTTTTCTTACGTTGCGAGATGGCCGCGCATCAATGAAAAACCGTACAAGGTGGTCGCCTTAACCATTGGAAAATATGAAATTTTAAAAGTGAACAGCCAATAAAGCTTCTAACCGAACTTAGGGGGGCTGCTTCCGTGCTATACGGAATAATCGACCAGACGAACCTGCATTGCCCTTATTTTAAGTTACAGTATGCTTTGAAATTAGCAGCCTTTTCAGCTTGTATTCGCGTTGTTTTGCTTTGTTGGTGTCATTTTGGCACCGCTTAGGAACGTATCCACACGTAGCTGTGCACATTTTCGTTGTACAACTCGTTCTTGTTCTACTCTTCGGCGTTCCATCTTTCTAAGCTACTTGAGCCAAGATGTTAATATTCGTACGTTAGTTTGTTCGATCTATTTGCGCAAACTTCTTAAAAATGCCCCCTTTGTTGAATTTAATGCACAACATAGCAGCAATAGTTCAAGGATATCATATGACGCATTCCAGCGTGAAACAGTGGTTTATCTGTCAGATTAGGAAGAACTGACCTTCGAACTGTGGTTTCACTAGTTTTTATGACAACCTGCAGATACTAGTTGTTATTACTCAGTGTTTACCGGTTTTTCTGTATATTTACAACGCCAGCGTCACATGTTTGCTGTTTAGGTTTGTCATGCCGAGTCGACGTGCAGTTGACTACTATTGAAGTTTGAATGCCGCACTTTTGCATATGGGCTCTGTGGCATCAACGGATCGTCGTCTTGTAGGAACAGGCAAGTTTCAAGCATACATACGTTTAGTCCATAAGCCCTTTATGCCATCAGTACAGGTTTCTCCAAAACGGGTTCTTTCTGCAAACCGCATAAATTGAAGCATCGCTTGAAGGAAGCAAAAGTGAGGTCCAAACTTGCAAAGCAAAGTTGCCGTACGTTTCGCCAAATGGTGCTTGGATGGTCGCTTCGTAATCTTCATTGTCTTGTTGTTGAATTCGAAGCTTCTATTGCATTACGAGAAATAACCGCATCGGCCGATTTGGCTCGTCCCAAAGCACCCACTTTGCAAGAAGATTTAGCTCGTTTATACAGGGAATCCATTGTCGCGGATACTTGCCTACTTTACGAGCATCAGCTGTTCAATGTGCATCGCTGCATACTGAATTCCAGATGTGCCTGGCTGCAGTCGTTTTTGCGTAGTATCATTGACGAAAAGAGCGATGGTCCAATAGGGCTCAACTTACCTGGATCGCCTGTGTCACCAGTGGTGCTTGACGCTTTCATCTTCTTCCTTTATACGGGTATTATTCATCGCGAAAAATTATCCACGACCGAATATGAACAATTTTGCTTACTCAATTCCACCCTCGGCGTTTCCAACGATTGGCATGCCGACATAGCTTCTCTGTTTCATGAGCCCAACGACGACGCAGACATTGAGATCGTATTCACAAGAAATACGAAATGTATTAGCTCCGAGAATGTCAGTACCAATGACGTAACGTCGAAGTACGCGTCTCTGCGTTACGGCCAAGCTTTCAAGAAAACATTGTAAGCACGCAAGTTTATTTCCCGCCGTAATTTTATTTTGAATATTCAAATTTTAATCTCCGACCTTCGTTGCAATGTTTACGAACTTTAGGCGACAAACCTACCTGTGCCATAGCGCAATATTGGCTACGCGTTCACCCTTTTTTCGTTCATTAATCGTCAAGCGACGTATCGACTCGTCCAGGAAAAGCAAACGTGTAAGAATTTTTCTCGACGAATCCGTAATTCCTCGCCAATACGCTCCGGTTATTTTCGACGCTTTCTATACGGACCGCGTTGACCTTTCCACAGTACGGTATTGGGCCAATTGTTTTATGTTGTGCATATTTCCCTTACATAGATTGAGCGAGGCCACCTACCAAGCGCCAGCTCTTTGAGTGAAGTGAAGGCTATTGCTTCGGGAAAGTGTTTGACATCTCCTTTAGAGGAGGCCACTGAAATTTATCAGATTGGTAGATTCCTCGATTTTCCAATTTTGGTCCAAGGTAAGGTCTCTCCATAGCACGTACGTGTATATATGCATATATGCTCTGTGCTTGGAAGAATTGGTTATCTCTTTTCTGAAATCTCTCTTCATGAACAGGTTGCGAAGACATCTTGGCCAGTAGGCTCGACTACGACACCCTTAATGCACTCTATGGGTGGTCATCAGAAGCGCACGGGTCACCCTACGTACGCAGGTGCTGCGTGGCCTTTTTGGCCGAACATTTCAGCCATATTGTCAATTCTCCGGATCTGTTTAACCTTGATGAAACTCTTCTAATTGAAGCTCTAAAGTCGGACTTTGTTCAGGTGTGAAAAGCATTGTGAATTAAGTGGCACATCCAAGCATAATGGGGCACAAGTCCATATTTAGGCTAGCGAACTGGAGATCCTCGTGGCTGTTCTAAAATGGGGCGAACACCAATTGACTCGAATAATGGAAGAAAGAGGTTTGAAGCAACAACTTTGTGCGCGTACGGTAGTTTCCATATAATTGCCGCGTCGTAGAACCGAACTTGTTGGCGGGAACGATGCATTCAATTAGTCGCAAAGGCTTCAAAAGAAGCGCCGAATCCGATGCCGAACTTCGTCAGATTTTAGCCAACCTACTGCCATTGATTCGATTCGATTACATCCTGCCAAGAAATCACGTGGTTGGCGGCAGCATCAAACTTGTTTCTTTTTTTAAGTTGATGTTTTGTAGCTTTTTCTTAACGCACTGCAACGCAATCTGTTGGACATTGACTATGGCCAAAAGCAGGAAGAGTCAAATGAAGCATCGCCGGCGGAAGTTGGCTCAACCGCATATCATAGGCTGTGGTCATCCGGTAGCGTTGTAACCCATCCAAGGCTTTTCATGCCCTTCTACGCGCTGACAAACAAGGCGTTCGTCAAAAAGGCATTATCCGCTCCTGAGGAGTTGGTCTCCTTGATTGACCATCGACCACCGTACGACATTTCGGCAAACACTGTTGACCTGTTGAAGCCGTGTTCTCCCTACGACACTTACCAACGAGACTTCGATGGCCAATGCGAATTGTCAACTTGTTAGAGAGCAAATAGTAGCTACTTTGCAGCGTTTACATGTTTTCTTTTTAGTAATTGACTCGGAATGGGTCGAGAAAATTCACGACGAAGTAGCGGCCATTCTTCGCGATGACCCATTCGTATACAGGGCAATGAACTGCGGCTGTTCCTATCACAAAGAAGCGGTTTTGCATTTGGTCTGCCAAATTGTAGCGAGATGTCGCGCCTCGTCGATCTAATCGCATTGTTTACTGTAGGTCCAAATGAAGGTCATTCGCCAGTACGGGTTGGAGGATGTGGCGCGTGAAATTATACAATACAAGAAACGGTGGCCTCTGCTGCCGTTTTCGAGATCGCCACAAATCGACCACGCATCTACGCCCATGGTACGTTGTGATGTCTCCGTTATGAACTAACCTATTTCTGCGATTGTATTTAGAGTGACGTAAGCGAATTTCAAGATCAACAATCCTGTAGCGAATGGTATTTGCCCGACTTGACGATGCCATCCGCCTATAAGAATTTTGCTATGAATCATCATTCGTCGCACTCGTTGCCGCGCAGAAGAGTCCGAGATGTTGTCACTCCTTTGTCCGGTCAATTGGAAGACTTATTGCTCGAAGTGCACAACGTATTTGCCAAGCGAAAATGATGTGAAACAACATTTTTAGGTGAGTCATTAAGCACAATTTCTGAATGAACCTAAAGTGTAAGTAGTATATTGAAGAGAAGAAAAATGATTGAATGAAAGTTATGAATGAAGATAATGTTGAATTTTACCTGCGCGAGCAGAAGAGTGAACCTTCCATTGCCATTTAATACTGCTCACTATAATGTGGTCAATTTCTTATTTTACAATTATTGTTGTTTCTTAACAAATATGATCAGGTAGCACTGGCGGGAAGAGTTTAAATAAACTCTATGTAAATGCGTCGACCAGGGCTACCGTACTCCCGTGCAAGGTGTGCGTCCATTGCCGAGTGAATCTAAGCTTATCAAATTGTAGTTATTCCCGTCCATTAACGGTTTGTCTATTTTTTATTTCTGCAAACTTTCTATTCTTTTAGCTTGAATATCTGTTATTCATGATCGGTTCGGCAATGACAGTTCCAAATTATTACATAGTTCTCAAAAGGCTCTGTTCGACCTGAATGTTGTCCTTTCGTTGGCCAACGTGTTGAACAGCGCTTGTAACTGTTTTTTATTTTTATATTTAACATATTTACTTCCTTCGAAGAAATTCCCATTGTCTCAGTTGTACACAAGTCCTATTTTGCAAATTATGTGCATATTAATGAGGGCGTCCGACGGGCACTTAAACCGTGACCATTTGGCGACAAATATTTTATACAGGACAGGTGCCTGCTTGTTGCTTATTTAAACTTTCAAAATGTAACAAGAATCAAGTTTTATTATTATTTATATAAGTGTATACTGTTTGCTGACGTATATGCGGGAAAGAGGGTATGATTGGTCGGTTCGATATTTTTAGTTTGTACCTTCTCCCCCCTTTGATTGTTTGAGTGATCTTTACCTTTTGCAGGTTTAGAGAATATTTGAATTTCACTTTCGCGTAGAGAGGACAGCTGCCCAACTGTTGGCAATCCATCGGAATGTCTGACGTCGCTACTCAAAAATCTTCAACAGCTATTCGGAACACGCAAATCAGCTGCGTTCGTCTCGTAAAACAGAAAAAAACGTGATGCGCTCAACAAGTGGATACTGTATTTATTCGTTCGCTGCTTCCTCGTCAGAAAGACTTCTTCTCTATTAGAGCGCGTCAGATTTCCCGCCAAATAGAGGAAATGAAAAAGATAGCATTTGGACAACCGTTCTCGCAGTTGGGGAAAGTGTCGCTTTGGCAACTGATTCTTCTAAATATACTATCTTAGTCGTTGGTAGAGTGTTCCATTGATACGTCGTAGAGTTAGATGAAGAAGAATCGAAATAGGAAACGAAAGCGGAGAGACGATCGTGTTGTGGCTGTGACGAACATTGCTTTCCGCGTGGAATCAATCGTAGGTATATCTCACAACTTTAGCTTTACGCTTCACACGTCAAAAGTTGTGCAACAAGTGAGTCAGCAGTCATCTTGTGACTTTCATCTAACTCACAATTTTTTAGGAATGCGTCTACGCTCTCTAGCGCCACCTGTCATAGTCCTTCTATTCCCGTAAGGTAATCATTGTTCGAGTTGGGCCTCCACGAAGGCGCTGCTTTGATTTTACCTTTGGATGCACCAAATTGGTGCTGTCAGAAACAAGTCATACTTTAATAATTCATCGTCTATTCGACTGTTTCGCCCGTAAATCAATTCTTTCAAGCGCTTTATCCATTGAAGCAAAAAACTTCAATTAATTAAACGTGAACTTGCTACATTGAGGTCGATCTGTTCGCTTTGGACAAAGCTAATTTTGGAATGAGCGGAGCTCTCCATTTCAATTGTGTAAGAAAAATGGAATCCGTGTTAAGTGTATTCATTCATTTACGGGGTTGAGAGGAACTCAGACTGTTTCAAAAGAATGGACAAAGTAAAGGTTCAAATGTCCCCTGTTCAAACTAAGCGCGATCGTCTCCTTTAAAAAAGGATACCGAACACACCGGACTTTGGTAAAGTGTTTCTCGTAACGAGCATGGACTGAATGAAGCTTACTTAGGAAGCTTCTTCGCTGAATTCAAAGGACTACATTCCGATTTCATCAGCGAAGCTACTTATATGAATAGTTGTAATTTTGCGAATTGGTAGAGCAGCCTATAGGGAGTGTGCGCCCATTTATTCAATGCATTTTCAAGGGCTCACTATCAATGGAACGCGCAAGCCAACTCTTCCTCAGGTAGAAAAGATATCGATTAAACCAACTGAGGTGCGTTACTCTCTAATACCAATCCGTGAATAGAGAGAGGGGGGAAGGTTCAATTAATTCTCCGACTTTGCATCCATTTATGGCTATACTTCGAGCAAAGAGCCTATTGAAAAGGGTGGTTTGCATTTTAAAACATCAATTACAGAATCAGTAATAAAATTTGTCACGCATAGAGCCAATCAAAGATCACTACTCTTGATTGCCTCTGTCAAGAAGACACTACTCGCTGTGACTGTCCACCCAACATTGAACATATTCTCGTTCCTATTAATTATATGCATATATAATTACCATTATTACTATCACCGTGCAAGACTTACTCGTTAGATCATACGCTTTGTATCCGTAGAGGCCAACTTCATTATACGTATTACTTTATTTGGAATGCCCCAAAATCCCGAATATTTTTGGCACTAGCTTTGCCCACATGTCTTCATGTGACGACGCTGTTGGAACATAGCGCCGGACATTCCCTGTTGAACGCGGCGCCCACACATACGTATACATACATATATCTTTCATCTTCAAATATCTATGTCTACGTCTGACCTGTTTGTTTATTTATTATTGACAATTGCAAAGCTTTCGGGATTCGTCTGCTCTCGTCGTCAGCGTTTTGACAAATGGATTAATCCCGAAACTTCCACCATTGTCAATCGTAAATAAAAAATGGTTCAAACATGGCGTAGACGCTTGAAAATGAAAACTTACATAGCTCTTAGAAGGCACTCTATACTTAGTCATGTATATATGTAATTTCATAACATAAGGAAGCATAAAAGTGAAAATAAAAACCACATATATTACACTTTCTAATAAGGCTCTATTCGATAAGTTGCGTGAGCAGGTTGAATCCCACTGTTGTACCAAATTGGAAACGTACAAGTCTGGTTACGTATGATTAATCATCTGCTACTCTATCTTGGACTTGGACGTGCTCATTCAGTGGTCCCTGTTGTTGGCGGGAAGTAATGCAAACAAGCCATGTGTCACTACGGTAAGACAAAACGATGAGCTGCTTAGCCGAAGCACAGCCAATCATCTTTAGGCCAACTGAACGATGGCACGCGAGGAGCAATTGACAAATTCGACTTGGCAAAATCAAACACGTTAACAAATAATGCAGAAAGCTTCAAAGTCACACAAAGACAGCTCACTTACGGTAACGACTTATTCAACGATGCTTATCTATTTAATCAAAAGTGAAGAAACAACTAAAGGCGAACGCGCGATGCGTCGCTAAATAACGTTAATAGAATATTGGTGGCAGCAGCTTTAGGCGATCGACCAATATATTCACATGTTAACAACAGCGCGTTGGTTACGCGTCAAGATTTGTCAATGTTGGACCATCGAATGCCCAATTGGGACATGGCGCAACAGCGATGGATATTGGCGCGTTTTAACTGCCTCCGCGTCAGCTTAATGTGATTTCTATTCGTTACGCTCTACGCGACTTGTCGTAAACAATAAATCTACAGCGGGAAAATGTAGCAACGCGACGCGCCATGATCAATTTGAAATTGAAACATGCAAAATACCTGAACAGTATAAAGTCGCCAACAACGCAAAGCACTTTGTCTCCATTGGCATCGATGTCTAAAGAAAAGGACAATCGATCATCGGTCTTATGGCAGTGTTGGCTCGAAGCTAACCTTGAACAAAAGTTAATAAAGCTGAGAGAGAGAGAACTGTGCTGTGCAACTCTGACCAACGTTATATACGCCCTCTTTCACAATTATCAATCACACAGTTTTGCATATATGAGTCAATAGCAACTGACCGACAGAGTACGGTAAAAGCAGAGAGTATATTGGAGTTGTCCTTTTTTGCTTGACTCTTTTATTTATGAACAAAAATGGACATGAGGGTTAACCTGTGCTTTCGGATCCTCTCTTTCTCTCCGTCGGCATTGACTCGATATTTCCACCCAGTTGGTTGGACGCAACGTGTAACGGTCGAGGCAAGTGGAGGCTCGTAAATTTTTTGTACACATCAGCAGGCTGACGACTCCTCATCACTTTGGCACCCGTCGTCGTCGTCGTCAAAGGTCGATAACGTGTTGAACCGCAGATAGCGTAATCAAAATGAATAACAGCGAACCGGCTTTAAAGCTCTTCGACCAAGTAGAGCCATTGCAAAGGGTGTCGCGACAAGAACATACCAACACTTCAGTATCCGGCGGCTTATCCCGACGCGCAATAAGCGATGACATCATTGTCCGAGTGCAAAAGTCGCGATACTTCAATTTCGATGCTATCAGATTGCTGTCATTGAAGCCGTGCCGAAAGATTTGATCGTAACAACCTCGAATGTAGCCGTTATGCCCTCGAGCGCCTAAACATAACAACATACAAGTAAAGAAAGGGCGGCGAGGTCAAAATTTGACAATACAACAAGTTTTAGATGCTTCCTTCGAAGGAAGTTTGACTTTGGAGGTCGTCCGCGATTTTCGGGATTAAACATTTCCTTTATATGAACTTCAAAATGGAAAAACCAATCAATTCAATATGGACAATTACAATGAGCCAAAGAAATGCCCACTTTGCGCAACCAACGGTTCTTTTTCATTTTAAGGCGACAACTCTTTCTTATATGGTCGAAAAGCGCCCGCTGACGACTTTCTCTTGAAAATAACGACCGCGTGAACAGAAAAAAATTTGCATTTTCAAGTCTCGTCGTTGAGGTCACATGACAAAGCGAAATTTAAACTTTGCGACGCCTTCGTCAGAGATTCGAAGAACCAAAGGCGCTCCAAATGTGTTCAGGCTAAAAAGAGCGCGTAAAAGACGGAATGCCAGCGGAATCTTGAAATGTCACGAACACAGCGAGCGAGCGGAAAGTTTTCAAAGAACAGGAAAAAGACCATTGCGAGGCGACGAAGCGGCGGCCAAATTCCCGAAATAAATTGGAAACACGTTTCGCCTAAGAACTAACAAAAAGTTACCGTCATTGGCGGGCTCAGATCCTCCTAACTTGTATATTGTTGGCACGAAGCAGCCTTCAACAAATCTGTGCTCATCAGCTGCACTATACACTTTGCTTTTTTACATTTCAACAAAAAAGCACGCAACTTGCAGAGGGCCAACATGGCATCGTCCGGCAATGGACATTTATTGAATTACGTTGCGTCCAATGAGCATACAGTAGTCTGCTTAATTCTCGAAGCGACGAAATGTTAATATTGCAACACCAAGGAAGTGCGCTTAATCAACGATGCTGCGCATAATTGTACTTTTGTTGCGAAAAGCTAAAGATAATCAGCCGAGTATAGAGGGCGCTGCGGACGCTCGTAAAGTTGAACACTTTTTTGAACATTTCATTTCGGACTCGCCATTACTACCTTAGCGGCGTTGCGGCAACGGCACTTTCCGCCGCTAATCTGCCACTTGGCAAGCAATCAAGCGGAAATTCGATCATCGTCAAGCTTTGCATACACTCTCTTTTCCTCGGGTGTACGTACGTACGTACACACGAGCGCGCAAGCCGGAGCGGAGAAGGGAACGTCTTGGCAGCAGCTCTTCGCCACTTCTATTCCCATTTGAGATGCTCCGCGAAGCTGTGCATATAAAGGCTAAGTAAATTAAACAAATTTGCACCAACGCGTCCCGCGGGAAATAAGCTCGCGCTCCAAACAAGGAATACGCATTCAAACGCCAAATGCGTCAGCTCTGAGCACCAATGTTCAAATAGCGAACAAAAAGAGCCAACGCCCGTTCGAAAGGCGATGATGCGCTCTCCGCGTAAGGATGTTGGTTTACATTGACTGACCAAAAAGGGGCAATGAGGTCACTTTGACAAGTTGACGCCATTTACGTATTGCTAAACTCTACGCGCTTGCGGATAATAGCGTTGGCAAGTTGCTGGTGCGGACACTCGTGATTCAATCGCCAAAGAGTACGTCATTTGTAGCCTACCAAATTGGACGGCAGTGTTTCGTTAGAGGCGGTATATTCAACCGCAAACGGCCAAACTGAATTACGGCATGCTGTCATCGACCAACGACGGACCGCTTGTCATAGCTCATTAAAGAAGCCGCGAGTAAGCATAACAAGGCGGAAAAGGTATTTTCCCGCCCAAACTCTGCATGCGGGCTCAGATGCTTAATTGAAGCACCCCATACGTGGATGACCAATGGTTCCACACATCATGGAACTACTGTCATTAGCGTGGTTCTCCCTTTGGAGCAACGATGGTCAGCGTGAAAAATATCCCCAATTTTACTCATCCTATCTTCCTTTGACGCGTAGCGCCTCTAA
>KN538424.1:166248-239138 GCA_000797535.1 Trichuris suis
GTTTACACGATTTGCCAGGTGACCACCTGGATTAAAATTAATTAATTTACGATTGTATTGAGCGCGCGTTCGACATATAAGGATGTGCGCTCAAAATGGACTCTCTCTCGCCGAAGCGACAAGTCTAGACTGCTGGCAGCCCGTTGGCACAAAAGTCGCCTCCCTTGAAAGCTTAATGTGCGGCCACTGCTTGCAGGCGAAATCCCAAATGTCAGCTCGTCAAATAATGCCAGTGAAAGGAGCGAAAGCAAAAGCTGACATATACACTCTCTTTTGACCTAAGCAAATTGGCAAACTGAAAGCCGTTCAGCGCGTCTTCGTGCACAGGGTTTGATCTCCCGAGAATGGGCCCATTTACAAAGGCAAAGCAAAAGCGTGCTCACAGGAGACTACGCTTAGCTGCGTCGTCAACGTTTCTCCAAAAGCCACTTTGCCTAGATGAAATGCAATCGCCATTGGGACTTGTCAATACGCGACGGAAAGAAGAGCTCTCAATAAGCTCGCTTGGATGGATTGAAAAAAAAAGAACAAACATTCAAAGCTGCGCTTACCGACTCTCATCTTTTCTATAATAAGGATGCAATTGTGCAAACAAGGCGTCTTTCCAATGTACTTGCTATCGCTGCCATTGGCGCACCGATCGCTGAAGGCTGATGGTCGAAGGTAGAGCTCCTTATAATCGAGATATTCCCAATTGGCGCCGTATATGTACGACATGCAGCTGTAACAGCTGGTAGCACCTAAAAAAACAAAAGCCCATAACTTTTTAGCCCACGTAAGGTAATAGCTTCAAGTAGTTGTGCCCTCTCCTTTGGGCGCAATAAGGGTCCGTCAAAAATTCAAGCAAAACCAATAATCAGCAGCCGAGGCGCCAGCTGGCCTCCTCCAACGGCTGGCAAGTATCACGTTACGATCAAGCTTTACTCTGCGGCTTTTACAAGCAAAGTGGCTCAAACGTAAACGCCTACGAAATCAAACACGCTCCAATATGTTCAACCGGAAAACAACGCCGGCGAGTCACATTTCCGGTTGGACAAAGAGTGCGCGCATATATGGAAATCGAAATTGCTCTGCTCATCCGACCCTAAAACCTGTGCGGCGCCGCCCCGCACTTTCGATCGACCCTACATTGGCAGGGATAACGTCGAGGAAATTCTTGCAGATTTAAAAAAAAGAATAAAAACCTAATCATCGCATAACGCTTTTGCCAACGACTGCCTTGCTAACACAACCGGCATTGAGCTCACAAAAAAATGGCAATGAGACAATTCGCCCAAAAAAGGATTAGCCAAACTTTAAGCGTTGCGTTCAGCTTACCAATGGACGTAATGAACATTTGAAGGCAATTGAGAGTCGCAATAACTAAACGATTGCATAGCTGCCTCATTGTGCAGCAAGTGACACCACCGGACAAGCTTAGGAGATCTGCAGAAGCCAATAAGAGGCTGTCAACTAATACGGTGGTGTTGAGAATTTGCCGTCGGATGGCTTGAACGTAAGTAAGCACTGTGACCCGCTGTTCAAGGCGCCAACGGCTCAGAGAGTGGCTGCAGCTCCTCTTCAGCGCAGTGATGTATTAAGTTACAGCGAGTTAGCATTGCGGCAAGGCACAACATTCGGTCTCTCTTTCCCCACCTTTGTAGGTGGCGCCTCGTTGCCTTGACTCATTCGTGATTTTTCCCTCTCTCTCGCTCTCTCTCACTGTCGACTCAATAACGAGTTACTCGGTCGACCAGTCGCTGAGAGGAATACTTCATCAGACCGATCCTCATTAGAGCATCGCATAAGAGGTAGTGGAAATGCAGCAACGCCGGAAGGCCAAAGCTATGAATAAATTATGCAAACAGCTCTGGATGGCCAATTGGCTAAGCTTTTGCCCTCGGTAGCTGACACGGCCATTCGGCAAATCGGATTCTTCCTGTTTTTAGAATTTGCACACACGTGGCCAATGCACATCGCCGCAACGTAACGCATAGTGACAGGGAAAGAAAGAAAAATGTGGAAAGGGGGAGTGCCGCCTCCACGAATGCGCCTTTGCACCAACGTTTATGACTGGAGACACAGAGTCAATACGTCCCTAAGGGGACAACGAAATGGATGTTCGCCAGCGGAAAGGCCACATCATCGCAACGGTGGATAATTGTAAGACGAAACGATTGGTGCTCGATGACCGTGCGCGAATAGCGGATGAAACTGTAATATCCACAACTTTCATGCAATCAATCGACAATCACTTTACGCAAACGCCAATGCTCCTTTCAACCGTGAAGCGGAAAGTTGTCGACACACCCCGAACGATGAACACAAATACTTTACGCGGCTAAAGAGTATAGACGAGTTGACAGCAACGGAAAATCGACCGCCGCCCGCGGATATCCCGCCGATGGCTTTAACTGGCGTTGATAACGACTGCTGCCACTGCCGCGCGCTTAGGTTTATTTACCCTCAACGCCTCCGGGTCAAACTGGCAAGCTGCTCGCTCATCAGGACTTTTTCAATAACAAACCTCGCCTTCATCATGTCGCATACACATACTGCTATGAGAAAACAACTGGAAGATGAAAGAGTGAATCACCCACCCAATGGAGAGCTCAATTCATAATTCATGCAGTGTCTAATATCCGCCTTGGCAACCATTCGCTACGCTCCGCCTGTTTTCAGCGGTCAACTAAAACTCCCACCATTCGACGCTTCATACGCGTGCGTACGAATGGCAAGTCTAAAAAGTTTGGCAGAGCTCGCTTGGAACCATACGCAAGTCATGACGCCCCACAGATTATACATATCCCTAAAAAGGTAAGCTAATTCAAGAAGGTACAATCCCGAAATCGCGTTGCTTCATCGTCTAGCAAAGCTCTCGAGACGGTAGGACAAACACCGATGCGAAAAGAGGCACTATGATCGAGTAAAAATGGGTTCGCAGGTTCGTAGAGCGATTCAGAGAAAAGCCGAACAGCCTAAATGCAAATTGCAATCGTAAGGTAAAAATCAAAAGTTGCCACGCAAAGAGCGCCTCCGGAACAATTAAGGAAACAGATGAACATTTGGAGCTATTGGGAGAAGGCTAAGGAAGAGAGGGCGAGTTCAAGCACCCAACGACCAACGTAAGGAAAAGTTCCGACTGTTAAGGCTACGATTGAGAGAGGAGGGGACACTGTTGCTGCACTGCTCGCTATTATTCAGAATAATAACAGCTACGTAAAAAGGGGCCGTTAAACAAAATAGAAGCAGACTTCAAATGCACATAGTGCTGCAAGACGCCGGAAAAAAATTTCCTTCAGAAGTCGTTGGCATGTGAAGGAATTTTTCGGCAATAGGCGATAGGAATGCCATCGGGAAGGAACAGGTGGCCAAAAATTACGTACGCCCCACACGAATGTTCACACGTTTAAGCACCAAAGGAATGTCGACTTGCTGCTCGTTACGCGTTATCTCTTTCAGTCACAACTGTCCTCAATTCTGTTTATGAAAACGTCTTGGAAAAAAATGCAAATTTTTTGTTACGTTGGACCGACTTTGCAGACCAAACAAAAAGTGCAGTTTTAAATAAGAACGGCCGAAACGCGCGCGCGCGCGCAGCAACGAGAAGGCAGAGAGATCAATTTCTTACTGACAATGTGTGCGCGCACTTTTTCACTGTGATCAAAAGGCGGCGAAGATGAGCACACATTGAAAATGATTGAAAACAATAATTATTTATTTAGGAAATGGAGATTAATTTTCACTTGTGCCGTTTGGCAGACGTTGTGAGAGGAAAAAATCGTTCAACATATTAAAGATTGCGCTGGCGAATTTTCCTTCTACACGAAAGCAGTCTCTTCGGGGATGAGCGCAATTAAAATATACGACAACGCTGTGACAGCACGCGGAAGTAAAGGGAAAATCGGCGCAGCAAAATCCCTCGCGGCCTTATATAGTGCCTCCAACTTAAATGAACGTACTCTCAAAAGCTGAAAGCAATACAAAAGAACACAAACACTTAAATAACGTAAATGCAAAGGCTATTCGTCGCCGAGTATCAACAGATTTCAAACTGAAGAGCACTCCTTAGGGAAAAGAGCGCATCGAATATATCAATTTGAAGTAATTAAGCAAAAAGTTGTATCTACGTGGAAAAGCTTCTTACTTAACTTAAACGCGCAGCTTCAACAGCTTATGATTGATTTTAGGCACGTAGCTTAGAGCCATTGTAAGTTTCAAACGATAACTGCAAACCAAAATTCAAACAATTGAACGCGTTCAGCTCAACAGGGCATCAGCTTAAGGGCGGAAGTTAAGAAAATCTGAAAGCGCCCAGTTCGATCAAACAAAAGTTAGTCCCTCCTTCCTTTTTTGTTTTGTCGACCTGTCATTCGTCAATAATTTGAGGCATGGCTTTTTTACACATTTAAAAGGGGCAAACGGCAAAAAAAAAAGAAAAATACAACAGTGTACCTTTAACAGCCGCGCGGTAGACCAAGAATGAGCTGCTGTCACTACTGAAAAACCTCTTTTTAAAACGCAGCTATAGAAGAGCGAAAAACTGCGCTAAAAGGGGGATTTGGAGTACTGTTTCTATGACTCTATATTTTCTGCATTTATATATTTGCATAACAAGTACATCGGCTGCCAAAGCTTATCGAATATCAAAGCAAACGGTTCAACAATAATCTCTATCTTGAAAACACCAATTCTGTATGAAATGTAAAACTTTAACTCCCAACCAAAAGACTATAAACCTTTATTATTATTATTATACAAGCACACTTTAACGGCTACATACGTTTTCACGCTTACAGACGGAGACAACCTGCTTTCGGCAAGAGATAAGGACTTTACATCCATCACAAGATCTTATTCTTATGTACAAAGATGAATAAGAAATAATTTGCATAAGTCCCACTGAAATTAGGCAATGAATTCTGAAGATCACAGTGAATTGGCAAAGAGATAAAATCTGCAGGTCAAATTACGCCTTAAACGAAACTCAAACCGAAAGATACAATGGACTAAAAACCGTTCTGCGATTGAGCAATCCTATTAAGGATATGGACGCCCCTAAATATTAATAGCTGTATCGGAGAGCTGAAAGAAATTATTTCTCCGTCTATCAGGAAGACATTGCAAGCAGAGTAGGGACCAGTGTATTCCCAAAGCAACAAGTAGAAATTAGAATAAATTTCACGCGGGACAAACAAGTGCTCATATTTGGACAGTCGTAATCTATTTATAGAATTATGACAAGCTGTCAGCCAGCTAAACAATCACCATTGTAGCAGTAGTGCAACAATGCTCAATAAGCTCTGACGATCACGTTTTCGTTTGCATTGTATATTCTATATTCTATACAATGCAAACGAAAAAGTGATATGTCAGCCCTATCCAACTCAACGACACTTTGAAATTATTGATAATCATCCCGAAAAACGAATTTCTTTTACATCACAAACGGGTCAATTAAAAAAGAAGATTCATTCAAACGCAACTGTGAATGAAAGCTTTCATTCTTTATTTTCAGGTGAACTCAGCCAACTATTCGGACATAATTTTACAAATGCTGATTTTTAGGCGATTTACGCAATAGATCGTTTAAAAATTCAGCAAAGTGGTCGGCTTCAAACCCAAATAAAACATACAGATTATACCTAAATAAACTTTGAGAAACACTTGACATGCATTAATGATACTTTACACGTAATAGTAATAACAAATGCCCATCATCGCAGACACCCAAATTTTAGACTTTTCCAAAAGTGTTGTGTTGTACTAGAAACGCCTGCGAATAAACAAGTTTACACTT
This sequence comes from Trichuris suis, assembly GCA_000797535.1. Taxonomy (NCBI): domain Eukaryota; kingdom Metazoa; phylum Nematoda; class Enoplea; order Trichinellida; family Trichuridae; genus Trichuris; species Trichuris suis. The sequence goes on from KN538424.1 coordinate 172,028, forward strand.
TAAGCTTCTTTAAACTATTCTCACACAAATCACAATGCATCAAATATTTGCATTAACATCGCTTTTACGATGTCTGAGAAGGAGGACGTTAAGCGTTCATTGGTGAATCAAAAAGACAGCCACTCAAAGGACGCGCAACCGCCGGAAAAGAAGGAAACAACCGTAAGCCTACGCATTCATTGTATTTGCAGGTTCACCAATTTGCACGTGAAAGCTCACTGAAAGTAAGGCAGAACGCGCAAAAGCTATTAGCGCGTCATTTGGTCCATTGTTGCGGCAGCCACTGCGATAAACCAATCGTATATCATCAGGCGCTGTACAGACGCCCTAAACGGAATGATTCGCTCTTTTACAACATCTCAGACGCCAATTGAACCTTATTTGGCAATTGAAAGGAACTGACACTTCCAACAGACAGTGCTGCAACGGTGCCAATTTGGGAAAAGACTGAAAAAGCCGCCCTCGAGAAGGAAAGAAACTTCCCAACAAACGTTAACTTGAATGGAAAACAATACATGTCTAAACGTTACAACAATCTACAACTAACATTTTATTTCAAAGAACAACAACTTAGCAACTGACAGTTTCACACTTGTTATACACTTTCCGCATTTGCAGACGGCTAACAAAGATTCCGAAGGAAGCAGTCAGAGTACCGACAGTTTAACAAAGACATCGGTCGATGATGAATACGTTAGAAAAATAGTACGCGAGTTTATGGAAAAGGCTAAGAGAAGTGCCGAACTCAATGAAGCAAAGTCGCAAAGCGAAGAGAACAAGTAAGTGAAGAGATATAAGCAATTCGCTCTGAAACAAACTATAGCAGCTCATGTCGTCTCTTCAGCAGTGTAAAAGTTAGTGGCACGGTGGATACGGGGTCGTCGCTTGGTTTGTACTTTCCTTTTTTGTTTGTCAATAATTACCACTTTGCTTGCAGATGAGCAAGACACAACCGACGAAAGCGTGTCCACATCTGATAGCTACAACGCCTCGAGCGAACAATGAAAAATAGCTCAAATGTATAAAGTATAACGTCCTTCAAATTTTTTGGCCACCTTACAATGTGCCAACAAATCTGAAGCATACGTTGCTCAGTTCACGATAACTTTGTTTTGCTGGACTGCTTATTTAATGATGGTAACTTATTTCAAGTTACGATTATTAAAAAATGGAAAAATTAGGCAAACATTATCTAAACTTCCGAAGAAACACTACTGTCTAAACTTTCATGGATGAGTCATTGAGCTATGGCAAACAAATCGAACTGATCTCCTTCACCCAATCGCGTAAGCTAATGCTAAGCGGCTAAGGGCAAAGCTGACTTTACAACCACTATTAAACAATCTTAGCAACGTACATGCAATAGGCAGCGTTAAAAACTACAAACATAAATCAGCTTCGTCTTGCTCGGCATGTCTTACTGTCAACGCTAATGGGACTGCAAATTATGCAAAAAAAGAATGCCAACGACGTTAACAAACCTCCATCAATGAAACCAGTCTGAAAGAGGATGACTGATTATGAAACAATCATTCAAAAATTACAGGTCACCACGAACCGGTTGTCTATTAATTATGACCTACATACATCTACGTGACATGTTGTTCAAACGTGCCCAATTTTTCACAATTTAAACAATGCCATTTAAAAAAGTAAAGAACGGCTTTTGCTACACGCTAAGCTTTTCACTATCAGCCGTTTGAAGAAAGCGCAATACGCTTCGAAGGTGTCATAAGAAATTGAAAAACTAAAAGTCAATGGACAGCTGACCCATCAATATCATTGTCATTAAAGGGATCAATGCGCAACAGCCATCTGTTGCAATCGGGTGAATCTATTTGATGTTGAATTTAGCTAACGGAATTGTCACTTCGTCAAACAATGGATTGCTACGCTAATCATTCAAAAAACTACACGGCAGTTGTCAAAGAAACCGCCACTGCAGCCCATATATGGCTTGCGACAGCCGCAAGACATACTAACTACTACTGATTTGAATAAAATTTGCATGCTTAACATTTTGCAAACATTGCAGCTGATTTCACGCTCCGAAATATGCAACGGAGTTGACGTACGAAAGAGATAGTGTTTTCATTGAAAGCTTTTGATGAATGAAAACTTATTTGACCAACTCTTTACACGTTTGTTGTAAGAAAAATGCGTCACCTGAACTCGTTTGTGCAGGCGCCTATGACTAACAGCGACGCGGTGGTGGTCAAGTTCGGTGGTCGACTGAATCACGCGGAATGCAGACAAAAAAAATATTCTCTCCGCTTAAGCTAAAAGGAATCGCTAAGAAGCAAACAATGAACCAGTTGCATACGCTACGCGAGGATTTTTAAAAAATTTGAGGCGCACAAAATGTGCGGAGACTGCATTGGAACGTGCAACGCTCCAAAATACATAATAATTAGCGTTATCGTAATTGATTGATTAAACGGAAATAGTGCGTACATACCGCATACTCAATTGTCCACGTTGCAGACGCGGATGAAACGTGTTCCCGAAAATTCGGTCAAATATGCCTTGCCTAACAGCGGCCCACTCACAATCATAACCCATTCGGAGTCTCAAAAAAATTCATATTCCGTTCACAACTACGCGAAGAAGAATGACGCGTTTGCCAAACGGCTGCTCAAAACACGGAATGGGTCAAGTCGAAAGTTGAGGCGTCGCGTACATTCCATTTCTGTCGGCTCATTCCAATCTAAGCGATCAATGGAGCATTTTTTCCATTCTTAAACTTTCAAAGAGCGACCCAAATTGACACAACCTTTTCTCAATGGCGTTCCAACGCTACACTTTTCCTTTGACAACATAATTCTCAAATAGCTTTCAATGAAAGAAAAGCTACGCACAAGCGAAACACAAATTACCATTCATTGACATAAACTGCGCACGTTGGAGATTCAAAATTTTCATACGTAGGTAGGCGCGCGTCCTTCCGCACTTTCACAAGAATGACGCCTACACGTGAAATATTCCCTCAGCGGATTCGTACGACGAATTGCGTTCATTCTTCTTCTACCAAAACTACCTTACTCTTTCAGTATCGATTCTATTCGTCTCGCCCAAGTTGACAACAACTCCTCAATGAGTGCGCATAACTGACGTCATTCGCTGTCAAGGAAATGTACGACCTTACTGACCTTAACTTAATTAATCGTTTCGCAATTTGACATAGCAATAGAGGTGACATTGGCACAGTATAATAACGTGACAAGGTCAAAATCGGTCTCGTCTTGCAATGGAATGTCAATTAGTCTATGCGCTTCGTTAAATCTAAACCATTCGAGAAACTATCAACACCTTTGCTTAAAGACTTGCGCGTACGGGAAGCACACCATAGGAAGGCTTAACTTTGAAGAATAAACATTAAAAGAATAATTTCACGTTATAGGACGGGAAAGGACGCGTATGCGCGAGAAAGTCGTTGCACTGCTTTCAATAAAGGTAAGCTGCTTTTTTCGGGCAACCGAACTCTGGGAAATGCAGCCACTTTCATATAAGGAAACTACTAAGCTAGAACGAATTGACAAAATTGGAACGCTTCGCTACTTCATCGCGAAAGCGCCAAAAAAGGCGATTAAGCCGGGACGTTAGCGGCGAACGTAGCAAAAGGAGGATCGACGCTGATTGGCGCAAAATTCAAACTTTCCGGCGACTATGTAAATGACAGCCGGTTGCAGCGTCAGCAAAGGGCAATCTCTCTCCTACATTGGAAAGGCTCAATGAGGTCGGCCAGTTTTGCATTGGCAAAAAAATTTTGCTCACTTCCGCTGCAGACGGAGCAGCGACAACTTATATGGCCAAAAAGCATTCTATCTTGCAAACACAGATGGATCGAGAATAGAGAGCAAAGCAAACAATCGGCACTTGACAATACGCGTAGCTAAAACGCTTCGTCGTGGACTCAGCTAACCAATGCGAGTGCGAATGGACGCCCGCAATGGCATACACGGCAAAGAACAATAGGGACAATTGCAATTATGCTTAAAGTGGGTATAAATATTCATAAAACGCGCATTTTTGCCACGCAAAGCTGACTTACAATATCTGCGCATCTGCGGAGCATAAATGAAAGGATTGACTCAAAGGACATTCGAAAATGTCACCTACCTTTAAACTTTACTGTCAACTGTTGGGCGGCTCAAAACGTTATTTGCGCAAAGGACACTGAAAGCAGAAGAAAAAAGACGAAATATATTGGAAGATAAGCAACTGCATACAATAATCGATAATTAATTTGAATAGCGGCATGACTGCAAAAATGCAAATATTTTTATCAACTCCCACTGGAACAATACAGCTTTAATGAGCCAACAAACGGATCTAATTAGCATATGGGCTTCGCTCGGATCAACAGTTTCTTCTGGCAATTGCCCAAATAGGGGAAGGCGAAACAAATCGATCGCCAACCACAAAAAGTGCCTTAACAACAGTGGAACTTCGCTTTTTGCCCTTATACGCGGGAGAACAATACATTGCGCTTAATTNGCAATGTTTCGTTGGAATTTGGCACGACAGATGGCGCCACCGTACGCGAAAAGGACATTGCGGAACAGAGAGCAAATGTTGGGCCTCAAAGCGATCTACTAATGGCTGCCGCGTTTTCCAACTTTCAACGAATTAGCAGGACATTAATTTTACGACGCGGACGGGATTACCCTAAGAGGATTGGGCGAAAATCGTTGACGCGCCCAATTATGGCATTATGGCCATTTTTGCTTTCGCTCTCTAAAGAGGCTGAAAAATAGCAACGAAAAAAATATCGAGCAGTTCCCTCCTAACGCATTGCAGCGACGGTGACCAACTTCTAAGGCGCCCTTCGTGGGAGGTCAGCATGGTCGGTATGTCAACAGCATTGTCGACAAAATGTCGCTACGCATTGTTGCCATTTTCGAGGCGCCAAAAAGGAGAAGAAAAACGCACCGCCGTTGCCGTGTTGACAGTGGCGCCTTGAAATGGTTATCGCTTTTTGCCTTCGCCCTTTGCCGTCAGCGCGCCGGCGCTACCTTCATCGGGCCGTTCGTTCGGCTCCGGCGCTTCCGCAAGGTCGAGACGACTGAGAAAGCGACGCGACTCATCCAACCGGCAAGGTCGGCCTCCTTTATTATAAGCGCTTTTCGAGTCGGCGGCACCTACGGACCCGACGTAGATGGACAGAGAGATGGCGCACTGTCCTGTCCACCCCACCCTTTAACAACGCTACTTCGTAACCAATGGTCGACCGACCGCAATCTGTTCGCTGTCCGCATTTTAACCAGATAAAAGGGACACGAAGTGACCACTCGGGCGAGTCGAGGCTACGAAATGCCCAAAAATGGAACTGACAGGTGCGTTTGGGTTAACGGTTGGACGGCCTTTCTGACCGGCTAACAAATTGTTGCTAAAGGTGACTACTGGACGAACCCGCTGTGCAAAAGGCCATAAATGCAGTTAGCCGCGGCCGGTTAAAATAGTCAAAGCTGACTGTTCCGCTTGACAGCATATTCAAGGCGACCAGGTGACAGCAAAAGCAACGACCCAATGACAACGTCTTTTTCACGCGTACACTCAGCGTACAACTGGAGAGAAGAAGAAGAAGAATGAGGAGCAAACAAGGCGGGACGAAAGAATGGCCAACCGCCGCCGGGTGGTCAACAACGACGACCATGGGCGCTCGATCGTTGCGACCCATCTCCTTTCAGCAAGTTTGCTTGCGCGAAATGTCTGAACGATCTCGGCAAATACAAGTGACCTCGGCGACCCGACGCCAGTCACAAAAGAGTTGCCCAAATATCGCGGGTGGCCCATGAGCCCACCCACAAGTTCTCCATTTGAGCATATCCTACGCCTTCCGTAAATTTGACCAAATTTGGCGGAAACACTTTTTCTTCCATCCAAGCAACAAAGTCCAATAATAACCTGTTAGTCACTTGGTTGCGGCTGTCACATCGACGCATCTCTCTCTCTTCGCGGGTGAAAAAAGCAAATTCAAATACAAACGCCCTTTCGCGTAGGGTCGGTCACCTTTCGGATGGGCTCCTTATACTTGGTGCCACTACGGTCAAATATATATTGATGGGAAAAAAAAATTTGAATACGTCCAGCCGGCATTCACTGGCAAAATGGCAATTTTTTGCGCCAGCCGTGCCAATCAATGACAAATCGTCGACGACACTGCAATGCCAAGCAAACTGCCGCAGCATCAATGGGCTTCATTCAGCGTCAGAATGCGTGCAAAGCCACCGGGATGGTCATTCGCCAAAATCGCGGCTTCAATAAAGACAATCCGAGGCAACTGTAGGCGGTACCAAACAAGCTGATTGGTCAGTTTACAATCGACGTCACCTGGGCGACGCACGGACAGAGCAACGCCTCGTCGTTGTCGTTTATTCTGCGTCAGTGAGAACACTAATTCGGTTACGTGGTCTACTGGCGGGGGCGCGAGCGGACCGCATTAGCTGCGCGCGCTTTAAAAGTACTTAGACGCCTTTTCCGGGCGCCCATTGCCGTAGGGACCCTCCTGAACGTTCATTCATATAGCCGATCGTATACTCTCTCTCTCTCTCTCTGTCGGTAGGGACGTATATGGACTTTTCCAACACTTGTTCACGGCTCCTAAAGCAACCCTGCTGCCGTTGCCACTGCCATTGTTCGCCCGGAACCTCTTCTATGCACACGTCCAATATGCGTCGTTGCCAACAATCTCCTCTCCTTGACTGCAATTCCCGCTGTTGTCAACGTTGGGACCAGCGAACCAATACGTGGCTCAACAGGCGGCTGTCCCGTCAGCTGGTCGCTCGTCTTCTTATTCTCTTGCTCACCGTGATGACTGGTAAGCCTATTTCGTTTTTGCTTAGCCTAAGGCCAGTAAGGTCGCGCGCTCGGTGGATGCATGAGCCAAGTAACTTCGCGCAGTACGGAGATTCTCTGAATTCTTCGCCTTTTGGCAACCGTCATGACCTATTTACTGCAAGCCGCTTTGCAGCATGCTATGGCGCCCTTTGGCAATTGCTAAACGGCAATTCAAACCTGCCGTAGCTATAAGGTTGCGTACGCCACATCCTGTTTGGTCGATTGTTGCGCGGATGAAACGCAAAACGTCGCCTACTTGAGCATCACAGATGTACTGTATAGGCGTCAAAAAACCCATCTCTGCGCCGTCGATCGCCCACCGAATGTGCTTCTACAGTCAAGCGGTTCGGTGGCGGCCGAGTTGGCGCCGTTGCCAAAAAGCGCCAACGCTTTTAACCATCTCCTTTTTGCCAAAACAAAAAGGTCGCACTGATTCATCTCGTAAGAGCTCGTTCCCACCGGCCGTTGGCGCTTAAACGGTTGTTCCCATTTACGGCGAACACGACGCTATGCAGTGTATTTAAAATGTTGAAAAAGGCACACTTTTGCAGATCTGTCCAGGTCGCTGTCAGCGTACATACTGGGTAGTACGGAGCGCCGTAACCTTTGGCTCTTCCCGCTGCCGCCATGGTCAATCATGGTTCTACTTTGCTGCGGATGGTCATGGCACATACTACGCGTCGGTAAGTGCTTCTCTACTTGCTTTTTCCATCTTTTGAAAATACTGCTACTACTGCGCTGTCGCTGACCAAAAGTTCATTCCTCTCACCAACATTGACCGTGTGTAGGTGGCTTTGAACTGTTTGCTTTGGCCCCACATCGTCGTCATCGACGTCGCGCATGCCATTAGGCGACCTCCCTGCTGCGTGCGTGTGTGTACACTGAGTTCGTGACAGCAATGACAATTGGAGAAAACGAGCCTGTTGGTCGCGACCCAACCGGAAATGTGTTTTGTCGGCCTCGGGGGCACCCACTGCCCCAAACGGCATTCTTTAAGCATCAACAATGGCACCCCGTCGGAGAGAGAAGAGCTGTTATTTGCTTTGGCAGCGATGCGAATGTTTGCCAAGTGAATTTCTTCGCCTCTACGTTCTTTTCAAAGCTTTCTCGGCCACCCTTAGTCATCATCATCATCGACGGGTCGGTTGGGTTAAAGTCTTTTTATGCAAATTTAACTGCAGTGGGGTTCACCCCGGCCGAAAAGGTGCCACTAAAGGTTAAGCTCGTTTTTAAAATAGACGAGAACCACATGACTTGGCGAGCGCCCGATGGCCGGCACAGGAAATGACCATTTTTTAAAAGATGCAGAGCGTAAAAGAGACCCATCCCGAGAGATCTGACCGGTGCGTCGTCCACCTGACGTTGACGACGTTCGCTTTCTACTAACGACCTTATGGCGCCTATTGGCAAGCTGTCCAAAGAAGCCCATCAGTTCTAAGCAGCTTAGGAGAACATCTTGGCGCCAATGGCTCTCTCCTAAGCGACCCTAAGAAATGAAGAGCGATATTTCACGTGCGTTCATCCATTCCTTAAACAACCTATTTAGAGAAGAAGCTTAGATGTTTGTTCTTTTCCATAAATGCTCAACTCGCGATCGCTATCAGCTGTTGCCGAGAATGTCCGGCCACCGTCAGGCCGTAAAGCTACGTTCCATAGTCGACCTATTAGCGACCATCTCGCGGGTCATTATAAGGCTAAGAAAAATTCCCCATCTGCCTCTCGTGCACCTGTATATAAGCGGGTGACAATTATTGGGTTGGACAATGCGACCGCGTAATAACCGAGCGGCTTCTTTGCAGAAAGCTGCGCCACGCGACCTTCGCCCCGAACTCGCCCTTTAAGGCCCACATGGTCGCCGGACATTCACGTGGAGTATGAAAATTGTACAGAAGACTACGCTGCCTTATTTTGCCTTAATGATGGCATCTGCTTCCGAACGAAAATAGTCGACACATTTATAATAAGTTGCGAGTAAGCGAAGTGGACATCGGCTTTGCGGCTGACGAACATATATATGGTCATTTTTTGCAGATGCAAACCCGGCTGGTACGGTCGACGATGCGAATACCAAGATATTGGCGATCGTTACCTTCCAGTGCAACAAAGAGTCGAAGTGGCCAGCATAGCTGGTTCATTGACAGTACTAATTGTGGTCATAGTTTTCGTCTCCGTAGTATTGTACATATACTATCGACGAAGGAGAACGGCGGTGGAATTAATGGACGATCCGAATGTGTCGCTAACCGATCCGTTTGGCCATCAGGTCGGCTCACTGAGCAGGGAAAACTCTTTTCTGTACAACGTAAGACGACGCTATGTTCATTTCGATGTTACCGAGTCAGTCTTTTTTATGTGCAGGAAAAGACTCCCACAATGGTGATTTCGCTGAAGCCGGTGCCGGACGGTGTTGCGCAAGAGTCTTCCACCAAACAAACCTTAGTCTGATCGAATGCCAACCCATTGATGCCCTTTGGGGGTTATGTGCAATTGCTTCTGGTCGATGGAGTCAAATGGTTCAGCCATTGTCGACCGATCACCCATGTGCCTATATGACGTTCGCTCAAAAAAGTGGGCTCATCTCCTTTGCTCGGCGGGTTTGCGGGAGATGCTGCTCTGCTTGGTCGCGGGCTTCCGAAATTGGTTTTAGCTACATTTTATTCGTCTGTTGCCAACGGGGATCTCCGGTAGCAAGAAGAAATGATGGCGACAACAAGCGGCTGCTATATGATGTTGCCCCACTATTAATGCAACGCTAGTCAGGCAATGGTCGGCATATGTACATACAAATATTATACGTAGCTGCCAACTCTTTTACCATCCTCGTCCTCTCTGTGCCTCTCCTCTGCCGTAGCGGTTTTCTCCGACCTATGCAGCACAATTGATTCTGATCACTGTTTATCGGGCAACCACTGTTGTTGTTGCCCGATTATTCCGAATACGATTCTTGGAAGAAGAAGAAGAAGCGCCTGGAAGAACCGACCAACCATTCTCGCCTCTTTCCCTTAATATTCGAAAATGTCTCCCCTCCCTCTCGGCCAAATGGAAAGCAACTTGTTTTTACGCGCACCGGCTGTGTGCAATCTTTTCTGGCGTCTCTCACTTCAGCAAAGCATTCGAGCAAAACTACGCTACTTAGCTTCATTAAAGCCTCAACGGCTTCAGAGCAAACGACAACTTGTCCTACGCGCTGTTGGGATCACTGGAAAAACGCGGCTCTTTCCGGCGGCTCCGTTTGGCAAACATTTACGCTTTCTAAGCGACGCGCGTAAAGTCATCTGTGCTCAATGAGAAGAGAGAACAGCGTATGAAAAAAAACAACTTAAACTATTTTCCGGTAAAGCTACTAAAGCCCAATAGTCGCTTAAAAAATTAGCCAACGCAGTTGTGTTCTAAACTACATTTTCTAAAAAGGCAATACTTATGTGGCATCTACGAAGTAGTGCACTTATGCAGTCTGTTATTCATAAGCATATTCAAGATGTGTACACTTCTCAAAATTACGGCAGCACCGGATAGTTAGCTACAAAATTTTGCGGAAACCAGCCGATTCATTTGATATAGAAATGCCTTAATTTACAAAGTGCCCTCTTGTCGAAGCTGTACCAAAGATGAACAGCCTCGTCACAGTCGTAAAGAACTCTTATTGATCAATGGAGTTCAAAATTGAAGAAATCCATCAACCAATTAAATGGCTGCAATTTCCGCCAGTTTGAATTGCCGTAAGGCAGTTACTCTACAAGAAAAAAAAGAATGCAACGTTGTGACGACAACGAGTCACCAGCGCAAAAATTTTCATATGAAATTTCAAGCCAAATAATCTGCCAATCGTTAAAAGAACATCCTATATTGCTTCTTTACTTTGGTAACTTGTTTAATTTAAACAAAACTGACGCTAAAGAACGAACACTCGAGCTGCAGACGAAGATGCGTACGCGGAAACGATTTCAGGTACTGCTACCGTATAGAAAATGCAGGTCACTCAGGTATACTGTAACCTGAAAACCCCCGTCTTTACTATCAGTGCGTTGCGATCGCGCTTGGTGGAACATTGATGGCGTCGCCGAGCACCAAAGCAAAGATAAGTGCTTCCGGTCGTGTTTCTCGCGTGGATACAACTTACGCGTTTATTACTTCGAAAAAATACGGACCCGTCTTTGTCAACTCAAGCACAATTATTGAATTGGACGAAGACGAAGAGGAACCTAATGGCAACCTTGCAACGGATCTTACTCAGCTGCTTCACGTTGACGACGTTGTACACTTCAAGGCTGTGAAGAACTATGGACCTCGAGATTGCCCATGGTTAGCCGTGTCGCTGCGCAGAAGCAGACAACAGGAAAATATGAATACTTCAACTCCAGTGAGCCTTGTTAACGAAAAAGGCGTTGTCGTTGATGTACAAGACAAAAGCTTATTTATTTGGAGCGCCACTTATGGAGAAATATTCTGTCCACTTGGAGTTCATTTGAACAGCTTGAAAGCGAGCTGTCAGTTCCAAGACAACGATCAGATCTATGCTAAATCAATGAAGGACTATTTCAAAGCGAATGAGACCGTTATATTCTCTGCAGTTCGACAAACTGAAGAAAACAACTGCACGTACGTGGCTACGTCAGTTCGTAAGCAAATAGAACAACAAGTCACAACGTTGGACAATGGCGGTAAGTGTTTTGCAAGGCAATGCATCCCTAATTGCGGACATTTTCAGATTGCCGACAAGACATTGGAACTATTATGAAGCTGAATCCCCATTTTGGTTTTATAATGTCAGAGTCGTTGGGTACGCTGTTCTTTTCCCTATCGAACTGCGTCGTCAATTCACCCAACGAAACCCTGTTGGACCTGTTCCGCCCGAACGATACGGTAAAATTCAACGCAATGCGTCAACCCGAAGTGAACGGTTGCTCCTGGCGCGCGCTGAACGTCACCAGATTGGAAGTTCCTCCGAGCGATGAAGAGTTTTGGCAACAAACTGCTACGGAACAAATGTACGCGGGACCGGCGCCTCTTTTGCCCACACCTTTACCTCCGGAAACGGCGGAAAAGGCATGTCAAACACACACGCCGGCCGAATCGCTACTACTTCGAGCCATTTCGACGGATACGAAATTTCACGAAACACTGCATAAGCAATTCCCCCATTTGATGAAGATGATTGATAAATCTTTAAATTGTTTGTTTGTCTGCCAAGCTTGCAACTAAACACGCCTTAAGTCTAGCTCACAATGCGGTGTATAGATGAACACAATTACAGTAGGAAGAGAATAGTGTGCGCAGGATCAATGTTACAGGAGGATAAGCTACTCTGCATGCACTGGAGGGCAAATTGAAAACTTTGTAACGAAAAATCCTACCTTTCTGCGTACGTGCAAGAGCTTTAACCAATGCGTTGTCACTTTTGGCAAACGTAACTTGACCTGATCTCGTCTTCCGCCGGAGGGTCAGCCTAGAAAAGCGGCGTTAACGCCAGCGCTGCACAAAACGCGGGAAGGCGAATTGAGATGGTTCAGATTGAAAACTTAAGATCAGCGATCAAAGCGTGTTCGCCGATTGGCCAGAAAAGCTCATGCCAACGATACAAGCACGATCCTGCTTTGCACAACTCTGCAAAGCGGAGAACAAACAGGCAAGAGCTACTGGCAAACGGACAAACTCCCCGCTACTTCGACTTCAGACCTTTTACCTGACATCATCGATAGAGAACTCTTTAAAAAAAGGTACGGTCGGATACTTGCCTGCAATGCCAAAGACTAGTTGCTATTTCGGCGACCGCTCCCAGGCGGCATCACGACGCTCTTGATGAAAGGATTGTCGGTCGCCTCGTTTGACTTTTCAGTCTCGCTGTACTGGGTAGCTTTCAGCGAGCGAGGCAGCAAAGCGGACTCGTAAGGCAATTGATCAGCTACCGCCAAGAGAACTGCTCAATAAGTTACAGTCACCAATGAACCTGAAAATCAGAAACCTACCGCGCGTCTCTTCGTTGCCCATTCGAATTCCGACGGTTGGATGAATTTTGGTCATAAAGGAGGCAAGAGAAGTTTCCATGTCTTCCTTCTTTGTTGCTATGCGCTCTCGAATTGACCGATAACTGTTGTCAAACTCTTGAATACCCTTGAAAAGTTCAAACGCGTAAATATTTTCCCAAATAGGCGATCAGTTTGGCTACCGCTGTTCTAATGTACGTATGCGGGTTGGGAAACTGATTCAAGTGAGCAGGAATGTAGGCAAAGAAAGGCTTTGCTTTGCCGACCCGAAAGACGTCACTTTCCACTGATTCAACGGGAATAGCTGAAAGTTGAAATAACATTATTTTACATGACGGATTATTGCTTGAGCGCCAACTTACGCTCCGGAACTGTAACTTGGAACAATTCTTTCTTCATTGACAACAGCGAGGCGACCGGAAAGCCTAAGATAGTTGGAATCAACTTCGCAACGACAAGCAAGGAGCATTTCACCAAGATCAGCCAAAGTAAGAATGACGTCCGAAGGAGTAAGCATAACATGGTTGCACAGCTCGGCAGCTGCCCTGGAACCAAGGGCTACTTCGACAATAACTGTATAAAGTACAGTACTGTAATTTTGAAAACCGTGTAAATGATGAGCAGGCTTACATGACTCCACAATTTGCACGAGAACTTCCAAACTTCGCTGGCTACCACTGTCGAAGCCAAGAGCTTTCAAGAAGCGGCACAACGCCACCCTTAAAGTCCAGCGGTTTGGATGCATTTTACTTACGGCTTTGTCCATATTGCTTTAAAATTGAAGCTGCAATCTCTGATGAACGAACGACACAAACGTAGCACCAATACACTGTGGCTTAAAACCGAAAAGCGAAGTGCACGCCGTAATTGACTAGAATTCATTTACTGCCTAACTGCTACACGCTTTTCGCTTATGAAATGATTCATAAGCGAAAAGGGTTCTATTGATGCCTAATCAGTCAATAATTAGACGGCGAAACGAAAATTCAACGGGACAATTAGTTAGACGGTCTAAAATTTGGCAAGAGGAAAGAACAAGGAACTAACTCACAACTAAAGGGCAACATAATACCCAATGTATCTATATGAGCGTGATTAGTCATCATTGTCTTCTTCATTTTCGGGCGCCAAAGCAATGCAGACCCGACTTGGCACGTAAACGAGCAAATGATGAGGACGACCAGCGTATTCATAAGGAAAAGTCAAATGGCGACTGTTTGGATCCAACCTGTTGTGACCACCATACTCCGATGCATCGCTGTTCAAGATAAGCCTGTACCTATTAAAGGGCACACAAAGTGGGTGGTCCCATTACGACCTCAAATGAATGGTAACGTACTTGCCAGGGCGAGCAACGCCCACTTTGTAGTCCGCAAAGCTTTTCGAACAATGGAAGTTGAATACGAAAAGAACGCCACCACGTTCAAACGCTATCACTTTGTCACCCTCATGTTTCCACGAAGTATAACCCTATAAGTTAACAAGAACATTTTTTTACAACATATCAATCTTGTGCAATATTTTCTAAGATTTTAGGGCCACCAAAACAATGCATCTCTGCTAATGAAATGCTATAATTCGTAAATGGCTCAAATTGATGCTTTTTAATTGATCGGCCTACAATAGGCGCACTCATTTTCACACCATCTAAGGTTTGACACTCTCGCGTGGTTTAAAATCGTCATACATTGAAAAATTCAAAAAAAATTTGGCCCTAAGTTTGGTCCTTTCTCAAGCGCCAATGTGTACAGTAAGACACATCCTGAAAACAGTTACCGAACTTTCAAATAAGCAGGTATTAAAACACTAACGTTGTCGGTAACGGAACTACAATAAATGGAGCGAATTACACTTGCATATACAAACTGTCAAATATGTTAATAAGTTCTCGTTCAAAGATAAGATTTCAAATTGGCGGGACTAAACAAACGAGCATCCTTCGGGAACGTAGACGAAAACAAGCCACTAAACGGTGGGATGCGATTTAAACAACAGCCATTTATTGGTAGGTCGCCTTTGCTCCAAAGAACTTGTTCTTCTCTTATTTGTATAGCAAAACAAAGGTATGTGCAGGCAAGCTTGCTACAGTAGAAAATCGCCTATCCTTTACGCTCAGAACCAGAAGTGTTTTCAGGACTTGAAATTCTAAATATGCACACGCTGGGATACGTTGGGGGTGGGGTTTAAAGCTGAACATGAGATTCATTTGTTCCACATACACCTTACGTACGTAACATGAAAACAGTTTTAGGGTCTCTTCCTGTATTTGCCCGCAAATAATACAGTAATCTGGCAATAATCAGGTTTTATCGGCTCGTAAACATACAGTAGCATAAATAACATGATTTGCGGTAATGCGTCCTCGCATTATGCTACGGCTTCGCCGACCATCCTGTCCTGCCCTTATCCAAGCCTCAACCTAAACATGAGGCTTATATTTTGGCTTTGGCTTAGGCCAGGGCAGAACAGGATAAGCGGCACGCTCGTCAGTAAAGGCAGAACAGGACGAGCATAGGCTTAACAGAAAGGAACCATGTATTGCTCTGGCATTACGCGCGAAAAATCAAAAATCGATGCTGTTTATCCTACTGTATGTTTACGAGTAGAACAAACCTGTTTATCGTAAGGTTTACTGTATTGTTTGCGGGTAGATGGAGGAAAAGACACTCCTGCTTTTTATAAAAATACAGTAAAACCTTGCTATTCAAACTTTCAAATCCTCGAATTCGCTGAGCAATAAAGTTACAGTACGGACTAATGATGAGCAAGGTGCAACGCCATCGCGACAGATCTCCTAAAGAAGTTTAATTTTCAACTGCTTCCTTATCGCTTACATGGGACTGCCTCAACAGACATTTTAAACTGAGGGCTTAGGCCATAATAGCGATAATGAAAATACACAGATCCATTAAAGGTCATCAATATTCAAATATTTTGAATATGCACAACAGTAGACGTTCTACCTGCAAATCAATTGACGCTCCTTTGCCGAACAGTTCCGTGTCAAGTATAGTTCGAATAATGAGATTTTACTGTGTTTCTATTTCATGAAATCTGTTTACTCTTTTATCCGCTATCGCGAGAGCGATAGCAGAACACTCAGAAGCTCAGTTCGACAATAACGCGAAACCAGAATTAAAATAGATCCTGAAAACTGGATGCTCCTTAACGGGTCCAAAGGTCTTCATATTCGAACTTCGTACGGTTGCTTCTCGCCCGTTGAACCATCATCGCTGAAGGCGGGACACGGTGATCCCGAAAGCTCCGAGAAAACCAAAGAACAGGCAAGAAATAACCGTACTAAGTTCGAACAATATTAAATGGACCTTGCTGACTCAGCTCAACTTGTCAACCTTCCAAATCAGTCTGCAGGCAGCAAAAATATGCAGAGTCAATAATTTTTGACGCCTCCCGGGCCCGCCAAGGATAAGGACGACGCAGTCTGCTATCTGCTTCACTTTTCTCTTAACAAGTATCCTTGACTTTATAAGCTGACACCTCCACACGCATCACGTGAGATCCCATGTGCGAAGTAACATGGGTGCTCAAAAAAGGTCCGATATCTTGTTCCTTAGCCACCCTACTGTCATACTGTAAGATTGCGGGCCATCGTGTTCTCCCGTTACATAAGCCTAAGCCTAAACTTAAGACCACTATTTCGGCTTAGGCTGAGCTAAGAACAGAACAAGATAGGCCGCATACTAGCCAGTAAGCCCTGAACAGGATGGGCAGCTCGCTTGCCCGAAAGGAACCTGCATTCTTCATACGGTAGGTCGGCTGAGAGACAGAATTGATAAGTTACAGATTTTGGAGCGTTCGGGATAAGGAAAACTTTCTACTCCACTTTTATCTTTACATATACCGGAGAGTAGCAAAATCTAAACTAGATAGTGACGTATGCAGTAGCACCTCGACTGAAGGGACGCAAGCTGTTGAAATGAAAAAATTCAAAAAATGCTTAACTACAAAGCACGGAAAGCTTGCGTTCCAACAGTACGTGCAACCGCTCACTAAAAGCTTCTATTAGGAAACATGCAAGAAGCATACCGGTCCCGACGAAAGCCAATGGTACTTCTCCTCAGCCATGTTCATTGCCCTGTCCCAGTTGTTCAAGAATTTGTAGCGCAACAAATCGTCGTCTACCAAATTCCATTGCCTTCTGCAGTAATGATAGCTGACATTGTTTCCTGCCCGAGGAAAGTCCAACCATTCGGGATGACCAAATTCATTTCCTATAATTCCACGAACATAAGGAACAACGTTTAAACAAGGAGGTGGTGCTCCGCGAACCCATGAAATTAAGCCATCCTTCTCCTCCCAAAGCGTGAGTTATCAAACGTATCATTTTATGCAATGCAAGGCCACGTTCAATTATTGGAGTAAGAGGCGTAACGGTTGACATGAAGTCGTACATTTCTGAAAAAAGCAATAATAATAACAAACCATAATCGGCTACTTTGCACCTTTATCCATCAGCCAGAAGGCGATGGTTTTGTCTCCTACCAAAGCTTGGTCGTGCGACTCAGCATAGGCAATACATTTCTCTCCGTAACGGCGATTCTCCATCGTGAAAACAATGTCACCCATTTTCCAATCCTCATCGCGCTTTTCCTTCAACAGTTCTATCCATTTGTCAGGAATGGCCATTGCCAGTCTGTAGTCAAAACCGAGGCCACCTTCTTCAACTGGTCGACATAAAGCCGGCAATCCGCTCACTTCCTAAAAATCCACTATATTATCTTATCTATCTTAAACTCAGCAATGGCCAACCTCTGCAATGGTGATGATATGCGGGTATATTTTCTTCATGGAATAATTCGCCAGCATCAGGTAGACCAAAGAGTCCGTATCCGCATTTAGACTAAAGTACTCGTTATAGTCGCCGGAAAATCCATGTCCTGAAAAAAAAACTTACAAACCTCTAAGAAGAAGACATCATCACAGCTTGCCGCTTACCCAATCCATGAGAATGGTATATCATGGACGTAACACCGTCAAAACGGAATCCGTCAAAGTGGTACTCTTCTATCCACCACCGCAGGTTCGATAGTAGAAAACGCAAAACCTCAGTTCTATAAATAGAAATGTAACACGCAAGATGATAATATCATCAATGTGATCTACTCAGTATAGTTGAACAAACGGCTATCCCAAAGGTCATGGAATCCTCGAGCATTATTGTGAAAGTAGCAACCATTGGTTCCATCCCACTGGTTCAATCCGTCTGCGGTATTCTTGCACGCATGACTATGCACAATGTCCAGCAATACAATTATGTCACGCTCATGAGCCTTGTCCACCAGATATTTCAAATCGTCCGGAGGTCCGTAGCGACTAAAAAGTTAAAATTTTAAAACCTTCATATTCGCTATATATTAACCTGGATGCAGCAAAGAAACTGGTCACTTGATAGCCAAAGCTGGCGTAGTATGCATGCTCCATCACTGCCATCAACTGGACTGTATTGTAACCTAAGATGGCAAAGGCTGAAGAAAATTTTGATTACGGCGATCGGCAATGCACCTTGCTTGGCTATGCGAGGAATAACGTTGTCAGCAAAATGGCGATAGTCGGCAACTTTGCCTTCAATGGAAGAAATGCCTACGTGCGACTCGTATATGCGTAACGCCCTTGGTTCACTGGGACGAGGATATTTAAACTGGTATTTTTCGGGAGGATTATAAAACACTTGATGGTATATGATACTGTCGCTTGGGCAACAAACGTACGGCGCCCAAGGAGAAACTTTGTCATAAATGTGCCCATCTTTTGTCACGAGTACCTGAAAATCGAATACTGCATACTGTAAGTGAGACATTACCTCAGTTTGTCTAACCTTCACCACGCTGCCGTGTGGAATTGGGCACGAGCCATCGTCATTCGGTGGTATGTACAATTCCCATCTGCCAAATTCCATTCTATCGTACGGATGGCTAGTTCGGCTCCATCCGTCTGAAAAGTTATTTGTGCAAGAAGGCGGTACAACGTGGGAGCATTGATACTGAAATCGCCTCGCAAAAAGAGCCCATCGGCGCCGGGCGCCCATTCTCGACAAATTACGCCATTGGCGGGAGTCACAATCATGCCGAAAGTTTCGTAACCCCGAGTAAACTTCTCCAAGCCTCCTTCATGCTTGTCAATGCGCTCAAGTGCGTTACGAAATATTCCGTACCTAAAATGGCACCAATTTCGCAAGGCCAACAAGTAAACTAATGAATTCATACCGACGACAAAATTCACCTTCGAAGTTGCGCAGATAGCCGTCAAATTTAAGCAAACTATCGAATTCCGGTGGTCGGACCCTTTCGCTACCGAGAACATCCATGGCCTGAATAGAACTGTACAAAAAAGCTAACAAGTGACTAACGAAAGAAACAAACGTAATTTAGGATAGGAAAAAACAATGCAAACTGAAGTAGGTAAGTTTCATGCTTACAGAATGGGTGCGCGAGAACAAAAACAAGTTAACAATGAAATACAGGCCGGCAAACAGGCCCTAGCAAGAAAGCATCCTCACGCATTTGCCCAATATGGGCAGTTGGTTTTCAGCACGTAGCCTTAGTAGAGCCATTACGTCTTTAACGAGATTCTTAGCAAGTGAATTGTAAACACTACCGAGCACGCATGGAATGTATAAAAGATAAGTAGGTACTATCGCCCTGGCGCTAAAGATGCCTGACTGTTTTACTTTAAACTACAGCTGAAATCAAACAATATGGAAAGCAAAACTTCTCTTGGCAATACAAACTTTTATTTTGCAGTGAATTACGACCATACGTCTTCTGGGCTAAACTCGTACCTTCGAACACGTGTTTTGTTTGCGTTAACAGTTAATCAAACCGAAATAAGCTACGGACGCCTTAAGCGGTTTAGTGGCTATAAGCTTTTTCAATTTTGACGCATGATTTTGCTTGTAAGCAAAGCGAGTGAATGGCCAAGACATGCTTACCTGAGCACCATTTAATATGCCGGTATCCCATTTAGCTTTAGTTTCAGTTGTTCAAAAATGGCCGAGAAGTCTAAGGACGTTGTGCTTGAGCTTGGTGGCACGCAGATCAACTTGGACGCTCTGAAGCTCAACGAGTTTGGATTTCTCCCGCCCGACCCGAGCTTGCAGAGTGGTAAGCGAAAGTTCTCTTTATTGCATGCGACAACGTCTTGTGTGTATAGCAGATGAAATAGCCGGAGAAATCCAGCCTAAGGACGGTGATCGAAGTGCCAAACTAAGCAGCTACTCGTATTCACGAAACGTTGCTGCCGACTTCCTTGAAAGGCGAGGTTTTGGCTGGCTTTTAGATACAGACGACGACGAGGAAATTTCCTCCCAGCCGTTACTGTAAGTCTAAAATCTCAGTTAATTTCAATTTTCTTCTTCTTCTTCACATTTTCCACGCATTAGAACTTTATTCTTGTTCTGTTAATCTTTACTAATGTTACTTCGTCGAACAAATGACCTTTCTTAACGAGTGCAAACGTAAATGAAGTCTTTATCTCTATTCTTCCGTTAAACGCAAGTAAAAAGCTGAAAGGCGTATAAGCTTTGGTAACACCTTTTCATTTTGTTGCTTTGAGTTTCCTTTACGCACCATTTGACTTGAATTTTTTTATTAATAAGAACACAAAGTTTATGTTTAGATTACTGGTTGTTTCCCAGCATTTCAACAATCGCTTGTGCGCGCATTTCGCTATGCCACATCAGTTTAATGATTCTCAAGATAGCTAAGTACCGTAATTCAAATTTTAAATATTTGAAATTGTGTTCTAATCATTGCTGGCGTGGCTGATTGGTCATTCTATTTTGCAGGGAGGAATTGGATATCGATCTTCGCGACATCTTTTACAAGGTTCGATGCGTTCTACTGCCGTTGCCTTATTTTCGGCTAAAGATTCAACTTGTTCGCGACAACCCTGATTTCTGGGGACCGCTTGCCGTGGTTCTGGCCTATGCGATGGTTTCCTTGTATGGCCAATTGCAGGTTGTTTCGTGGATACTAACTATATGGTTTATCGGTTCGTTCGTGATCTTCCTGTTAGCTCGTTCGCTCGGAGGAGAGGTTTGAAAACTTTGTCAAGGTCAACTTCGCGGCAATTTGCGATAGATGTTTTAGGTCAATTTTCCCCAGTGCCTTGGCGTTATCGGCTACTGCCTTATACCTTTAGTGCTTACGGCAAGCACACTTCCTTTGTTGAAGCGATCGCACTTCCTTTCCCACGCGACAAAGGTAGGTAATTCATACTCCATTGTTGCGCTGCATTAAGTTGATTGCAATCAGATTTTTGGCATCCTATGGGCGGTCTACAGCGCCGGCACGTTGTTGTGTAGCGAAGAGCTGCGAGAGAAGCGACCTCTGCTTTTGTACCCGATATTTTTGCTTTACATTTATTTCTTTTCCTTGTACACCGGCGTTTAGAGGTTAAACTACAAACCAGTCGCTCTCATCTCTTTACTCGTCACGCGTATAATGCCAGCAGCAATGCAAAGGCGTAGGCAATTGGCAACTAATTTGACATCAAAACTGGCGAGCGTAAAAAGATCTTATGCAAATTTTGTTCAACAACGAAACGGCATAAAACGTAAATGTCAGCAAAGTTAAGTGTGTGCATACAAATTGGCCAATATTTGAAGCGCCATTTTAGCCTGGTCTAATTACTAACGATCCGGACGCGTAGCTGACGGACGAATCGTGAATGGAACGACACTGATTGGACTGCGTGTAGTTTAGAAATTGAAAGCTGGCTCGGTGATTGTTAGCTTGATGGAAATATTCAGATGCCTAAAGCATTTGGCAATGTTGAAGTATGCAGTCTTGACAGCAAGTGCGCGTGTTGAAGATTTCTGCCCTACCTGCAGCATGACGGAAATTGGGTGTCTGCCACAGATGGTATTGTTGGTTCTTTTCAGATAATCATTAAAGGCGTACGGGTCGAGCGTTTCGATTATATTCATTGCCTCGCGATCCATTGCTTCAATGCTTGCAGAAATTTCTCCACAGCTCTTATCGTAAGTGGTAAACTGGAATCGGTGTCCTGCAAGCAAAGCGACAGAGTAATCAACTGTTTCAATCTTTGGGCATTGTAACGCGCTTCGGGCCACCTCATATAGAAGTATGAATAACACTGCAAAGATAGTCAGTTGAACTTCCTTAATTCTAACATACTTTCCGCCAACGATTTATATGGGGTCAACGAAGGGTGGACTACTTTGACGTATTGAAATTGCGTTAAGTTGCACTGACTCTGAGAATACCACTGCTCATTTATTAATAGAATTCGGCAGCCGTACGCTGTGACGATTGCCATGTCAATTAAATATTACTACACAGGTTCACCGTTACTCTGACAACGGAGCTATTAATAGTTAGTCGAGGAAGTTCACTGCTCCTTATTCTTATTTTCGCTATGACATCAGTTTAATGATTCTCAAGATCTCTAAGTACCGTAATTCAAATTTTAAATATGTGAAATTGTGTTCTAATCATTGTTGGCGTGACTGAATGGTCATTCTATTTTGCCTACGCCGAGTTTTACCTGTTTTCTAAAAGTATAATAATTTGTAGGGCTCTTATTCTTTTGTTGCAGACTCAGCGAGCATTACAGTAATAAGAGAATTAAGGTACTTGTATCATTTACTTCGCCTATTCTTCAAGAAAATTTCATATGCTTTTTGTTTAGCGTTTGTTTTTCTTTGTTAACTAATTTTTAGTGATCTATCAGAAGGATGAATGACTTGTGTGTACACTATAAGTACTAATCGAAGCATTGAGCCAATAAGTTTGAATCGATCGTTAGGTCGCGCAGAATGAATTTGACTGCTTGACAAAGACCCGTCCGCAGGGATCGAACGGGGAAAGAGTAACAATTGTGAGACGGTGAAATTGACTGCAACCGTGTAAAAACTTACCCCAATGGCAGAAGTCGGACGAAACGACGAAACAGTTGCGTGGATCGGCCAAATAACGGGCAAATATACGCCCGTAAGCTGCTTGACGTGACGGGCTCAAACTGCCTACCAAAATTGGTACAATTGTAAATTCGCCCCGGCGACTTTCCATAACTTTTGCAATATAAGGCAATTGCATTTCTATGCTGTGCTCGGCGGCATCAGTTCGCAGCTCCATTGTTTCAAACGATTTCGTATCCCACAATTCGCGATTAGCTAGAAATGACCATAACAGCAAAGCGAAGGGATGTTCTATTATTGGCTACTTGATTGATCAACGACTAGGTCGTAGAAGGGCGTACTATAGCTGTCGTATTTACTCAGAGCGCAGCCGTTGAGGCACACATGATGTGAAGGCCCCAAAATAAATATTCTATCGCTAAACAGCAACATGATTAGAAAAAAACAGATTAAAGAAGGCAAAGTGGAAATAGAAACTTACATTGTCGATGGATCGATCTGCTTATAGGCATAAGCAGCGCAACTACCGCAATAGACGTAACCTGCATGCGGAGATATGATAACTCGAGCAGGACTATGATCGACTTTGACCGATCGAAGCCACTGGTCGAGTTGATTGTTCAGCTCACGCTCATTATCGGAGTACCAACTACCGGCATGCGAAGCAGGACGACATGAATAAGCCATGGAAAGGGCGGGACGCTTCCTTTCACCGGGTATACGGAACAAGCCACGATTATCTCCTGAGTATCGGGACACTTTGGCGCCTTGACAGCGATCCAACGTCACTCAAGCAACTTCCATCCGCACAAAACCAACCACGAAAGAACACTATAATAATACTGTATAGTATAAAGATGTGCAGGTGTTCTGGAACAGAGCTATTCTGATTAACGTCGATAAATATATGAGTTGTGATTATATGAGCTAAGGAACGAATCCAAACCTTAATTTCTCTTCACGGTAACAATTATTTGGGCATTGTCGAAATGCGACCTGAAACGCAGGGTACGGTAACTGAACGCAGGTGAAGCAAAGGGAAAGTTTAAATTTCTGTTGGCCACACTTTTTTACTGATCACAAGGAGTGTACGCCTCTTACGATTAAACGAAAAAAATGGACTCTTGTTTGACCAAACGGAGCAAACTTCTAAGACTTCAGTTACCGTACCCGGAAGTCGGGAGAGCAGAAAACTGCCACATCACCGGTCATGTTGTGACCAATAGCAATCCCCCCTAAATTAGCCCATTTCACCTGTATTACAGACCTTGTACTATACATTCCGGGACGCATTTTGACGCCAGCCCCTTATTCTACCTGAGCATTGGAAGCAGTGACTACAGAATGAAATAAAATCAAGTACGATTCGCTTTAAGCGCTCAGGGTAAGACGAAATGGCAATTATTGCGCAAATTACTTTTCGTGCGCAAACATTTAATGCGCAACTGATTTTAGGAATCTGACATATTAAGGCTAAATACTTAGTCATTTCATTGTGAAAATAGTAGCAGCCCAGACAAGCGCCTGAACGACCTATGTAGAGCGCACGCTTTTCAGTTCAACGATTAATGCAACTTACAAGTTACAACACGGAACTTTTCAATTCTGAAAAATGGGAGACTGTTGCGTAACTGTCCCAAACTTCACCTTTCGGCATTGACACAAAGCACGAAAGTTTCGCTAATTATTTATGGCCTAAAATTATGCGAAACTGCAATACTTTGCGGATGTGTTCCTATCGGTAGGATGACGGAATGCACGGTGCGCATTTAGCGTTCCTGAAAGCGGTAAACACTAAAGGGAACTGGCATACAGCCATTTCTCTTTGTTTCCTGTTGCTTCTGCAATTAATAGTAGGTTTACGTACGTTACCTCAGCGAGACCTATATAAGGCTTACAGCAATCCTACGCATCTACAGCACGTGTCCTGTACACTTCAAATTGAACAAACTACTTTTTAAAAGCTACATTGTCAAATTAATTCAGGTCTTTTCCATTACACGCCCGATGGGTGCTGTATGTTGAAGTAAAATCAAGTTCCGTTAATCTAAGTAACTTTATACGGCTTAAACAAAAGCCACTGTTGATTTTCTTAGGCGACTTACGGTTACTGGGGCCAAGTGGTCTTGATTCTAGGTTGCCTGCTGTTACTTGGTCTAATAAAACCTGAATTCAGTTCCACCTACAGTATTCTTCAGCGTCTAATTGAAAAGACCTAAAATTTCAAACGAATTAGCGAAGCTATCCGCTATCAACAGCCCTTCAAAGTCGTTTTCTTATGAAAGCTCGAGATTACAGGGAAACTATTACTTCTAGAAGCAGTTTTCAAGGAAATAACATTAGCCAGGAGGAATTTTTGCGGTCACAACTTCATCAATTCTATCATGGCATTCTGCAGACGGGTGTGAGGGGCAGTTAAGCTTGGGATCCTAAGATTTCAACCTTTTCACGAAGCTCAAAAGTTTTCCCTTACCTGCTGATCCGAATAATTAAAGTTTTACTGTAGCACTGCTGGCTTAGGTAGATGTCATTTATAAAGAAGCCAATAGACAACGTTGAAAAGTAGAAAACCGAATGGCACAAGGAAACGAAAAATTCGGTCAACAAGATCGGGAGCATTGCTGAACGGTATGTAATCTGTACGATCTTCAGCTCTGCGCAATCTGTCACTTCTAAGTAATCGCATTGTTGCCTCAAGATCGAATGCATTTTCTGCGAAATATCTATCGAAGTAACCATCAATTAAACATTGTATGGCGACGTTGAAACCTACCTCATTTCTTCAGTCGACATTTGGTCATATACCGCTTGTACGGAATTCTCTGATCTCCAGAAACGTGGAACCTACAACAAAACGGCAATTGGGAAAAAGTTTCCGCAAAATAAGCAAAGTCTGAAGCTAACTTTCGCGTCGGACGCCCAGCAAGTAGCATTTTGACCGCCATACGGCTTTTCCATAAAACTGTTCACTTTTCTTGCTTCCATCAAAGGCTTACTGAGGAGCGAACGATAGCAACGTTGTTGATTTAGGCAGAACAGCTTTCTTCCTTCTATCTCGCGACTTAAGCCCATAAAATTGACAAAAGCGTACTCAACCAGCGATGCAAAGACAAAAATGACGCATGCGCCTATCCACACGTCCAACGCTTTGGCGTAAGAAACTGGCGGCAGATTCGCTGTCATACCTAATAAAATGCCAACATTTGAATTAAGCGAATTCAAATTTTTTTCAATATACCTACAGGATGAGCACAAAATTTTTTAAAAAAGTATTAAAGTATTTCCTTACTGTAATTCTGCGTGATCAAAGTGAGAAAAGTGATAATAGTGAGCAGCATACGACCCGCAGACGCACGCCAGTCGATCCAATAGGAAACGCAGGAAATAGCCACAAGCAAAGCTGTCGGTATGTACAGTTGCATTAGGAAAAATGAGAAACTTCTTTCAAATATCAGCGTGATCCTGAGGCAGCTGTATTCACCTGAAAATCGAATACCATCATTAGAACGTGTCCTACAATCAACTGCCTTCCAATAAGTGTTCGTCTGTTATAGCTTCATCCTACGACAGATGAGAAGCAACGCCTAAATAGGTGACAACATGGGTATAACCTGTCCCGTTTTTGTCTCCTTGCTTAAGTGCACTAACGTTCGTATCCATATGAAGGTGAAATTGATTACGCAACAGAGTATTTGAATTCAGGAAAAAACTATGATCGCCCTAAGACCCCGCATCCCTCTCATTCCATAATTTGTATTGCATTTTACTACTTATCCCCCACAATATTTGACTGCATCAAAGCAAAGCGACGTATGCTTAAAATAACTTCCCAACGGGTGCTGCTGGCGGCGGTCATAAGATTAAAAGTCGTAATCCCGAATACTCGTTTTATTGAACAAGAAAAGGTGACCCAACAGCCGGAACCTTCAGGAGGGTTTAATTCCCCAATAGGAAGAAGCCTTGAACGAACCGAAATCCCGAAAGTCACATTTCAGATAGAATTCAGACTTTCGGGATTCGGCTCGTCCAAGATTTCTTCCAGTTCGGGATATCGGTCTATTCGGGATTTCGAGTTTCGGTCTTACGACAAAGACCTGCTGGACGCATAACTTATACGCCTATTGCATTTAGTCTTTAGATTTCAATTAGGTGATTTCACTCGCGAGTTCCTCTGTAACAAAAATTTGAATAAATCATACAATGGCGTCAGCTGGCTAATAGACAAAACTTTCCAGCATTGTTAGGCTATTTCAAGAAGGAATTACGTAGTCTAACGGAGATGGAAAATCCATAGCTTAACGAAAGAACAAAGTGCTTTCCATCTAATAAGATGGATTATAAATGTATGCAACATCTTGGCAGCCCGAAATTCCATCGGAAATGTCAGCTGCCGTCAAGCTGCGGTAAAGCGAAAGGATTCTATTCTTGCAGCTTCGTGCTTAACAAAAATTGCTCAAGTTTACTCGAGGCCACACACGCGTCAGCAGGCGAGCAACAAAGCGCCAAATGCTTCCACGACTTTAAAAATTTCAAAAGTTATGACGAGCAAAGACTATACGGTACGTTGCCAACTATCTGTTGCGAAAAGAGACTGAAAGCCTATTCACGCGTCGAGCAGTCACTTTCCTCCTCTTCAATTCACTTCCGCTTTTCCAAATCAATGCACGCAGACAGTAATTCAACTTAATAATTGACAACTTCGAAAGTCAAATCAATGCTCCGCAATATTAATTCTTACAGAGCTATCGGTCGTCTTCTTTTTATTAATAGTATAATTTCTCTGCGCCGCCGCGCGTAAACCATTTTTGCACATTGGTAAGTTTTTTAAGCCTACTTTGCATTACACCACTATTTCGATGGGGGGCTACAATTAGATGATTAAGAGAAGGGCTTAAGTTTTCTTCGACAAATGCTTAGCCGCTATTTTTCAATGACTCATCAAATTAGCATAATGTTAAAAAGATGTCAACACTCCGTAGCTGCACGCTGTCGTCAACTTATAGAGGAAATAGGTTTGTTAGCAGCATGAGAGCCTCTCAAGCTTAACTCGCTCAATCACCAGCTTGAATGAAATTGCACTTCCTACGTTGTCTATTCATCCCTGATGAGGCATTTTCATTCATACGCATTAAGGCAACGCTCCTCAATTCAAACAGAACGCGCTTTTTGCCTACTCCACAACGCTTGACAGCGTCAGTGAAGACAAAGGGCGGAGCGCGGCTTGACGCAGCGCTACAACGACACGGGAAAGCATTCTGGCTTTGAACAGAAGTGTGGAAACAAACTTAGCGCGCGCGAATCGATTGAACGCCATCGTAAAGATTAAGTAACGTATTGATCAAGTAGAAAATGTTGGAAACGACAAAGACATCTTCTCTTTAAAAACAGCCCATTAGTCAATGCAAGCTGAGCACAATTGGTCGAAAGATCACTGGAAGATTCCGTCTTAGGCGAAAAGGCAATAAGCCAACAAAAGGAAATAAATCAATGGTCGCGCCTATCGAAAATGAATCGACTGTACGCACATCCTACGCTACGCCCTACAATTTTTCACACTATCAATGAAACTAAGATATTGCGAACGCTTTTTTTCTTGATTAAAGCAAAGCGCGGCTGAATCAAACTTTTACTCACCAGTGTTTGTCTTGCTTGAGCATGTACCATTTGTGATTGACTTAATTGCCATATTTGGAAGAGCAGAATTGACGGCCGGATCGACGACAAACGATTGATCATCCCAAATGTAAACAATGTCTTCCGTAGTGTAGGCGTCTGAAAATAAATTTTTTTCCCAAGCCGAACGCATGCCACGCGTTGGGTGCTTCGTTCTTTCTTACAGCTGGAAAATTCAATAACGCACTTTTGAATGTCCATTGGATACTTGAGCAAATTCATAACGCAGGAAAAAGCCATTACGAATCTAAGCACAACATAGGCCGAATGAGAAAGAAGAAGAAACCATATTTGGTCAAGCAACCTGACGCTGTGAAGTATCTCCCCATCCGGTTTGACTTTAAGCGCCGTGTTTAGATTTTTCACCACGTGAAAATGACCATACCTTTCGTTCTGAAAGAAAGTATCCGGTTTCCATATGATTTGATCATGGTTCAAATGGAGCATTTTAGGCCTTGGTGTTGCCAAATGGGCATATTGAAGTCTCAAGTCCGTCCAGCGTTGTAGGAGTACAATCTGAGCTTTGAATTCCTGGAATACACGCTGCCTTGCTTTGAGTATACTGCTTGGCCATTGCTCACCATATTGACTTCGTCTACAGAGTATACGGACTTTATGACAATAGTGGTTCGTACAATAACCGGAGGGCCTTTCCTAACTCCGCCTAGATGACCATAGCTGACCATAGGCCTTACAGCAGCTTTGTAGTTGCGCAACAATAGTCGAATCAAACGCTGCTCTTCCGATATGGTGTCTAGCGCTCTGTTGAGGCATCGAACTTCTTCGGAACACTCTGAAAGATTTCTGTTGCTTCCGCGCGTTGTAGCTTCCAAATTTGGTCGTTCGCAGGAGCAGCATCGAAAAATGGCTGTTAACAATGGGGCAAGAGCCATTGGAATGCAACATGCGTAACATTTCACTTGAAGCATTCGAGAGGACCGGTCGCGGTGGTAATTGACGCAAGAAGCGACTGAAGACTACTGAGGGGCGAAGAAGATTAATCGCGAAGGTACACTATGGACCAATTGCAAATTCATTTCTCATCGATCATCAGCCACTCAGGTGAACTATCGATACTTAGTCTAAATGCGAGTAAAGCCTCTAATGGTTACAATGGTAACAAGCTTGTAATGCATTTGGCAGCCAAGTGCGCCGTAATTGAAGTATGAAATCGCTGCCTAATTATGTTTATTGTCGCTTGCATCTTTTGAACAATAGTTTGTATTAGTAATTGTTGCGAACCCGCTCTGCCCTATTTGATGACGTACAAACTCCTAAGTAAAAGACCCTTCTTCTGAAGCGGCTTTGAAAAGTCAGCTCAGAGCTTAATCTTCGTTGGAACATTGTTGAAATCAACGACAAACTACACTTCAGTAGGATAAATATTCATAATTTGAAGTTTGAGCAAGTTTCAGTCTATCACACGAAGTAGAGACAGTTGCACTGCAAAGAGCTATCATGGCTGCTATGGCGGACACGATTTGCCTTGGATATGTATTGTAGAACATACAAACTATAAGAATTGATACTGCTTCCTTATGAAGGCGTATTGACAGTTGGTTGACAGACATATGTCTGTAGAAGAGACTAACTTTAACATGCTTACCCATAGCTCTATGCAGACAACTTTGATTCGCCCATGATAAACAGGTACGCTGTGAGAACACATCAAAGCAAATATTAAATGAAACTAAAACTAAGCAGGCAATAAAACTACCATCAGCATTGATTTTACTTAAGCCTTGGATTGAACGACGTATGCTTTTCATCAAACACGCATACGTACTGATAGCATTGTCTTCCGGATGAAGCTGAAATTCTCAAAGCGGCTTACGAGTATTGGGCTTTGTCATGGGACAATGGAAAAGAAATATTCGTGGCATTTGGTTTGGAAACTCTAATTTTACTTTCGTTCGAAGCAGGAAGCAACCAATTCCACTTTCCCATAATTGATAAGATATTTGAACAAAGGCAAACAGTTTAGCGGGTGTACATAAAGCGCTGATTCAAAAATCGTTGGATAACTAAATTAAGCTCAGCTGCGAAGGTGCCCTATCTAAATCGAAATGGCAATTACAACGACACGCAAAACATTCTATGGTTATTGTACAACGCTGTGTGCTACAAGACTGATCAGTTGATAGAATACTGCGACTGACAACAAAAAAAGCTTTTGCCTTATAAAGTATACACTTAACGACTTTGGGGAGGCAACTGCTGGCAACTACTGAATTTACGCTCACCAAATAAACAAGTTGCTCAAAGCTGTTGAAGGATTAGTCTCTGCATATTCTTCTTCTTG
Source organism: Trichuris suis (assembly GCA_000797535.1). Classification (NCBI taxonomy): domain Eukaryota; kingdom Metazoa; phylum Nematoda; class Enoplea; order Trichinellida; family Trichuridae; genus Trichuris; species Trichuris suis. The sequence goes on from KN538424.1 coordinate 202,728, forward strand.
CTTAACGTGTTGTATGATTAGCAGGCTACATTCCTACCAAAAAAGATCCATTAGCTCACTTTAATACTCCTATAGACCTTGCAAGCCAAAGCTGACAAAAAACTACGACAGTTTGGTACACGAAACTGACATTATGCTGAGTGAACTAAAAAGTCAAATTATTTACGTCCTTTCATCGTACTGTGTGCCGATGAAGCAATCTTTCATTCACTGATAGAACCTACGAGCATTGCTTAATGAATTGCTTTTTTCGTTCTTTTAGGAATGTGCTCAGTTCAGGCAAATGAGAATGCTCGAAGCTATCTCTGTCACCGTGTCAAAGTGAACAACATGTTGACATGCCATCCGTCTGTTCCAAGTTTTTCAAAGCATTCCAAAGAGACTACCTTTTTTGGAAAAATTGATAGGTTGGCTTTCAGGTTGTTACGAAGATGGTAACATTTACGAGTCTGCTCAGAAAAAAAGTAAAATACGCAAATTGATCAGCGGCTGTCTTTTTAACTCATTAATTATTAACTTCGAGCACTGAGCTGATCACCTTTAGCATATTGCAATCAGTCTATGACATTCCGCGCTCTGATGAAAAGCTTTAACGAGCAAACATCTCGCTGAAAGAATTGTGGACGAGAACAGCGTGAAGATATTTTCATACAGCAAAAAATCGCTGCGCATTTCTGAGACACAAAATAAGATAAGACGTTTCCCTTTTTTATCGTCTTCTCCTTTCTTATCGATGAACAGCTTTTCTGCCGTATGAAAAAGTGAACAATTCGTCTTTAAAGAAGTTTGGCCAATGTGAACCCACCTGCGGCACTTCTGGAACGTAAAGTCAGCAAACAAGGTATGAATAGAGCTAATAATCATTCCTTCTGAAATAAAGCTTTTTTTGAAGACACCGCTGGAGCGAGGAACTTAGAAACGTGGTTACAAATATTACTATTATCCGGAGACAGTCAAAATCCCGAAAGTCGAAATCCCGAACGACAATTGCCTTTATCCATATAGTTCTGTTCGATCAAAAAGAAAAACTACTACTATTCTGCCTCCCTGTGTCTTAATTAAGTAATATCATTTTCGGGATATTGATCGTTCGGATATGAACCGTTCAGGATTTCGTCACTCAGGATTTTGTCATCCCGGATTTCGATATACATCCGTAATAATCAATAATAATAATAATAATAATAATGCGTCATTATTATCTTGAAAGTATGATGTCTTGTAACGACTGCGCGTAACCTCACAAAGCCGTTTGTTTTTAACCGTTTAAACGCGTTAAGAAAACTTCTGATAATATTTATTTCTGAAACATTTATTAAAAGAGTTTATGATGACCAAAATGATTGGCTATTAATATTAAAAACATCACTGTCTGAAAAGGCTCAATTAAAAGTAATGCATGTATTCGTTCTCTGTTCGCCGCGGAGACAGTTTTCTGAAGCTATCTATGCAAAGTGACAGTCGTACTCTTTTGTATCAACTTGACGGAGCTTAAATTACTGATTTTTTTGGGAACCGCAGCTATCACTAAGAAATTTTGCATGACACGGGAAGATCTGAGGTGCGTAAGGGGACCCTCCTCTTCGTCTGGAAAATTGCAAACTCACTACTCGAAAGATTAAAGCAAAACCTTAAGCTGACCGCGTAAACGTTTAGGCCAGAGACGTTTATGGTGACCACTGTAAAGTCACCATTCGAAGATTTAAAGAAACCCCGATGGGCGGTGGGTACTGTAGGGGGAACTAAAATCAAGTTCCGTCAGTCCAAGTAATCACAGGCAGCTTAAATTTAAGGGATTGTTGATTTTTAGGTTGAACCTTACGTTAATTACGGTAACTTGGACCAACTGTACTTGATTTTAGTTCTACCTACAGTACTCATCAGGCGTCTAATGGAAAGACCCAAAACCTGCTTTGCTAAAATGTAATTGATAAGGAACTGATGCAAATACAAGCCTCAGTTGCCTGGCAAGGCAGTTTGTAGAAACGATTTGACCTGTCCATTAGCTTCATATCTTTCAAATGATAAACTAGTGCAACTTACCATTACAAAAAACCATTTCTGCGCAGCACATGATAGTTCTGAGGTTCAACTAAGTCGACGCATTGTTGCAATGGATTGGTGATCAGAAATTCGCTCATGATGCAGCAGCAAGCTGCTGATGCACTCTTCACACGGCAACCCACCTTCCATCTTATCTATTTCCTAAAATGAGATTGCACGGAATAGTGATAAAGTCAATGCCACTGCCGCGAATATGCATAAGCGTGATTACAGCTTTTCTGCTAGCGAACTGCTGCTGTGCTGATGAGATTATTTTGAGCCAATATTAACAGACACTTTATTCTGTTTATGGCAGCGACTAGTATTAGAAATAAAAATCCCTGAACAATTTCAACTGCGGCGCAGTGTGGAGGATACTATCTTTTTCACAAGTGCATAAGGGAGTAGTTGACAGAAGTGCATCAGCAGTGAAAAGTTGTTTATTCAATTAAGTATGATCTACCAGCAGCACTATCAAAGTGGAACAAGTTGAACTAGTAACAGGCAATAGCAGTGGAAAAGTAGGAAACCCGACGCTGTTCAACCATATGTTGTAACTCTGATCAAAAACAGGTTACCAACTTTTTTCATGTTACTGAAACTCTTCTAACTAAAACTTGACGTTATCTTAGTGAAAATCAGAGCAACATCAATCATCAAATTAACCGCCAATGTTTAACGAAGTGAAATGGATTTATCACGCGTTGTTTTCAACGCAGATTGAAATACGAACCTTTCAAAGCTTGTCTCTTTCCAACTTAGACGTGAATCTATCAGAATCTAGCGGTCCACACTACAGTTACTTTCATAAACGCCTTTTTTCAATTTGTCGAGCACGAAGCATCATAATAACAATAGATTGCTTGTGTTAAGCTATACTGAGACGTGAGCAAACCTATAACGCTCACTTTTTCCACCCAACAGAACAAACCTAAGTTTCACAAAAAAAGGTCACCTTTTACGATAACTTCATCTAAACGACAGATCAGCACACTTATTTCATTTAACGTGTGCCACCTAACAACGAATTTAAAATGTGTTCTTTTACCGGCGATAGCTCGTTAAGTTTCGCAACGTCGTGTAGGAAAAAAGCTACAATGGAACCTGCTCATCTTTCAGTCCTACAGTTAGCTACTAAAAATGTCAAGAGCGGGTAAAACAACAGAAGCTACAAAAAACCGCCTGCGACTTTCACAAATATTACTCTAATGCTTATATTACGGCAAATTATTTTTCCAAACACCTTAAAGGCTCTTCAAAAATGCTGATCGGTCGTAATTTTCAAACCTGGGAGCCGTTCCAACGTTAAGGCATTGCGTCGTTGACACGGACTGCACAACTGTTTCGGATAATTTCCGATCACTCATAAAGTTGAAACGAACCGCCAGCTGACTAATATGGTTTGATTGCTGGCCGTCTTCGACGCTTCCTGCTCGACATGGGGATGTTTCACCTTGCGTTGCACAATCAAAGAGCATGAACATCTCATCCGATGCTAAAATTATTATACAGTAAGTTGAAATAGAAAAAACGAAGAAGATTTGGCGCATTACTATTCTAAACTCTATCAGCGCATTCCGCTTGCTGCGCATGCAAAATGCTACCAAAAATGGCCACGGGTATTTACGCAGACTTGGAACTGTCGAGTGAGACCGAAGAGGCACTATCCGCACATGCAATGGTCATATGGCAAACTACGGATCATCATAATGTTCCAAAAGAAAAAACGCTAACAAAAAACGTCAAATGATGTGCAGGTTAAAATACAACGCCAACGCAACATGGAGCCCTCTTCTTCCTTCTCTGAACCAAAGTCTCTTCAGCGAGGAGCATTCAGCGCTCACTGTGTTAATTAAAGTTTCCAGTTTGCCGAAAATACGTTTATGCAAGCAAACCTTTCTGCAGCCTGGCAAAGGAACGCAAGATTTCATTAATTTCTGCTCCAATTTCCGTTATTTTTTTAATTTCTAGCGCGCTGTGTCCTATTTTGACGAGGCACAAAACCTTTTGCACAAGCTTTATGGGGACGTTAAGTTCCACTTAAACGTGGTCTTTATACTTACAAAATTTTTTTAAAAGTGTCCTTAACGTGTTTGCAGTCAGAATCTGGGAATTCGCCAGTTCCTTCTTTAAAATTTCTTTTCCCCTACTTGCCAACCCAAAAATCAAACTTGCGCATCATTTTTTCTACCGTACCATCGCATCGTTGTATTCCTTTGCAGGTTGCGGTTTGCGTTCTGCAGCTTTTGCCTATCGACTGCAACTGGCGAGGTTACAGAACTTGCGAATTCTAGCTCGACTTCATCGTGAGGGTTGTGCTCACTTTCAGCTTTAAATTTTGCAGCGTGCAATGTCTTCTCCAAGTCGTGTTCTCGTTACCGGTGCCGCTGGGCAGATTGGTTATTGCATCGTGTTGCAAATTGCTAAGGGCGATGTTCTCGGTCCCAATCAGGCAAGTTAGTTTGTCCCAACTTTTAAAATTGAATAATGCTGTTTCAGCCCGTCGATATGGTGTTGCTTGACATTCCACCTATGAAGGATGCGCTTGATGGCGTCGTAATGGAGCTGAACGACTGCGCTTTGCCATTGCTGCGCAGTAAGCAGTTTTGGCCGTTGGTTTGAACTTAACTTGCAACTGCCTTTACTCATCAGGTGTTGTGGCGGTTACAAATGAGGCAGAAGCTTTTAAGGACATTGACGTGGCTTTTCTTGTCGGAGCTATGCCGCGCAAAGAGGGAATGGAAAGAAAGGACTTGCTGGCCGCAAATGTGAAGATTTTCAAGAGCCAAGGCGCTGCATTGGCACAATACGCTAAGCCGACGTGCCGAGTAAGTCTTTTCGCGTATTATCAATTCCTAACTATGCTTAAACAAGTTGTCTTTCCGAACTTGTCTTACGGTACTTGTAATCTTGATTTGCAAGTTGTTTCATCAGGCTTTACCCCGCTTATCTTCGTTTAGGTAATCGTAGTCGGAAATCCGGCTAACACAAACGCGTTCATTTGTGGAAAATATGCGGCTCCAAAGATACCAGCACGAAATATCTCTGCGATGACCAGATTGGACCATAATCGCGCATTGTCCATGGTAATTTCTGTAAACTTTGACGAAGGGTTTGCTCAGTGGAGTCTGTTAGATAGCGCACCGATGTGGCGTCCCCGTGACCAACGTAAAGAACGTAATTATTTGGGGCAACCATTCGGCCACTCAGTTTCCGGACATAAGTCACGCCAAGGTGACCAAGAATGGCAAGGAGATGGACGCCTATGCAGCCGTCGGTGATGATGCATGGATCAAAGGTGAATTCATAACCGTAAGTTTGCATTTGTCATTCTGATCAATGCGCAGTGGTTCTATGTTCCTCTCCTTTAGCTGGTGCAAAAGCGCGGGGCCGAAATTATCAAAAAGCGCAAACTTAGCTCGGCTATGTCGGCTGCAAAGGCTGCTTGCGACCATATGCGAACTTGGTTGTCAGGTACACCGGAGGTAATGTTAATTTTCTTTGTCATCCTTACGTAAGTAGTGGCTAATAAATTTCTTAGGGAACCTGGGTGTCCATGTGCGTTCCGTCGGATGGTTCTTACGGTATCCCGAATGGTTTGGTCTATTCTTTCCCGGTTACCGTTGATCCAGCAACTCGCGAATGGAAAATTGTACAAGGCTTGACAATTGATAGCTTTGCTCGCGAAAAGATGACACTGACGCAGAAGGAACTGGAAGAAGAACGCGAAGAAGCTTTAAAGAGTTGCGCCTAGAAACTAACTTAGAACAGGAGGATGATAGGAGAAAAATTTTCGGTTTGAATAAGATTTTCAGCCAAATTGCTAATAGAAATTTATTGTTGCCGCTTCTTTCCATAATTGTTGCCAACCTGCGCATCTTACAGTTAGTCAAACTTTGATCATTTGGGTTAGTGTTAATTGGGCATACGCACTTTGCATTCTGATGATGGCACTCGATTGGTTCAGTAAAGTGTTGTTGCTTACCAAAAACTAGTGCAAACTAGGCAGAAAAGCAACTGATTTGCATATAGCATTCGGTACAGTTTCAAGCGAGCACAACTAACGCAAAATACATTCTCAACGAAAGCGCAAAATAAGGAGGCAGGCGAACATCAACTTCATAGCATCTTCTGATAGTTTATCGATTACCATTGTTAACATTTCGTTTATCGACAAAACCGACAATGACCGAGAAATTTGAAAGCTTGGTTACAGTAATACTTGTGAAAAGTAGGTACACTGCCGGGTGGATAAAACAGACGAAGTAAAAGTTCCAATGTCTGCGTAGAACTCAACAAATCACTCCATTTTTTGTACCTGACTTAAACTGTGACAGTAAAGTCATTAATATTTTGTGCCGTAAGGAGCTACTGACAAATTGGTAGTCACGTTTAATAAATAGGTATAACCTTCTGTAATGCTTCGTTTCCACAAGACGACGAGTGCCCTGTAATAATTCATACATTAATATTAATGCATCGCGTAAGTAAAAACGAATAGCGCATGAACGGGAACGAAGACGTGGCTACCAATCACAAACGTGAAACAAGCGTAGACTTCATTAAGCGAACTTCGCCTTAATGTGATCTGTACATTTCGCATCGGATCAGTACCCGACCTCTTGAAGAATCAATTTCACCGAGACTTGCACAAGTCATTGTAGAACCACTGAAACCTCGTTCTCACGAGCTGATGATGGAAAAGAATCAGTTCTGAAAAAATTCGTGAATTTGCATTGCTGAAGACTTTACTTATATTGACTTTGGTCGCCCGAGTACGATACAACCATAAAAGGAGCACTGTAAAACCAAAATCCTGTTAGCAAAGGAATTGCTCGTCTTACGCGCTGAAGAGGGGAACAGATGTTTCCCGAAAGCTTCGCAAATATAAGCAACCCTTCACGGGGTCGCACTACCGTAAACCATTATTTTTTAGTATTATTATTATAATTATAGAATGTGGCGTATTATTCAAATATTCATTAGAATAGATGCTCAGCGATGGAGTCAGCGCGTACGTTTATAAATCAATCCTCAGCAGACCGTAGTCACGTGAGGATAAAGAAGTGCGACAGTTGAATTTATGAAGTGCAGACAAAACAACTACGCACTAAGAAATTTTACAACTGCCAACGAGGAGCCTAACAACTCACAAACTTTGAGCATTGTGTCAGCGGGCCAAAGGAGGCTGACGATACGCGCGCGTGTGAATAGCTCCTTCGCACTTAACGCAAGAGCAGCAGCCGTTAGAAAAAGAGGACGAATAATGTTTTTCGCAAAACTTTCCAATTCCAACTGAAAGGGAACCCTTTGAAATGGCCCTAAAGGTTGGTTAAGTTAGCAGGCGTCTAAAACAGAGCTGGTACAGTAACCAGTACCTGAATATCAGCTTGGCAATTTCAAAAATTTGAATTCATTGACTTTTTGAGAGCGCTCGTACAGACTTAATGAGCTTGTTTTGACGCACTTTTCTCCATATTTACGGCTTTCGCTGGGCAACAACGGTGACACCGTTCTTAGATAACACTTTGCTAATAGATGATTAATTGAACCCTAATAAGATTCCTGTAAAAGAATCAATAAGACTGCAACACTCCAACTTTGCGCTTTTGGAAACTATGCTCAATTGCAAACCGCGTTACCGAGCACCTACGTCGCGGGAACGAGCCATTCACGCTGGCCGTTGGCTACGTGCCTTATTCTCAGCAATTCCGTAATAAGATGCTCATCCATTCGTTGGTACGGCGCTTGTTTTGGTATTCTACAAAGAACAGGAAGAAGTTGTGGAATGACCACAATGAAAAAAGTCGAAAGAACTTAATGGGACGAAATGAGGCGGTCACTATTAAGTCGACTTAGCGTAACGACAGGTAATATCAACTGAACCTTCAATATGCCCATATTTAGTATCTGCTCGACAGATATGAAAAGAGAGTCGAACTCTTTCAGTCGACAGGTGACAACAGGGAAGGCATTACTTCGTCAACTGCGGCATCGTATCGGCAAAAGCAGTATATGCCCTTATGGGCAGTCAAATGAGAGCAATCATAATTACTACGTCGTCAACATTGCGCTAAGCGGTAAAGTCGGAATCGCAGGAAAAACGCTCGAACTTCAATCGTCAGTAGGGAGTGGTCACCGTTCGTAGAAAAAATGCCAATATTCAAGTTGATGCTAATTTGAGAATATAATAATAAGCCTACGGTCATCAGTAAAAAATGAGAACAATAGCCTTACGTGCGAGCTTTTAAAACTTTACACTAATAGTTTCGTCGTCAGTGCTTTCAAAGCGGAAAGCAACAATTATATTTTACACTTAACAATGGACAAATACAACCATAAAAAGATGAGAACGCGCTCTTTACGTGCTTTAACAACAAAAGGCTTCGAAACGTTCAAATAATGTTAGCAGTGCTTTTATGGTTGAGATGAGTCATTATGCTAATATTTACGCACAACAATGAGTAAATACGCGTATAGAGACTCTTTGCGCAACAACTGATAATCATGCGAGCAGCTTTCACCGGCGAAGTGGCATCACCGATGCGGTTACGCTTTGCTTGGAATGAAAACCAGACTAAAGCTCGCCATTTAGCGACTTCCAAATTAGGCAGAAAGCATTTAGAAGTTGTGTCGCCTAGTTTTTCCCGTTTTCGAACCAAACCGCAACACAACAGAATTCCGCGTAACAAAATCACCACCCTTCATATACATATATATATATGTTGGGCCTCGTTGCTTCCGCAACAAGCGTACGACGTAGGCTTCCGTCTTGTGCGTTGAACGAACTACTTCTTACGAAGGTAATGGGCGCAGACAGGTTCCATACATTCCGCTACGTCAACTTTTTGCCGACAAAACTTGCAAAAGTGCCTACGACGTTTCCATAACGATCCAAAAGGCCAGATTTGACACACCTATAGGCAACAACCTATCCTGCACAATGTGCTTTCCTGTGGGTGACTACGTGCCAACGGTTTGTCCAGAAGAGCATTTCATCGAAATCCGGCACGTACTCACTTGGCTTCTACGTGCAACTGGGCCACTTATGCAAGTATAAGTAGCCGAAGAAGTTGTTTCTCTCTTTTGCTAAGTTGCTGCAACTTACACACAGCCGTCGCCGGCAAGTCTGTACGGTCAACCGTTCTTTAAGTCTCAGACTTATGGAATCGAGGAAAAAGTTCAACTTTGAGCGAGCCAGCGAAGTGGACATTGCGACCACCTTTCCGTTAAACCTTACGGACAAGCGGAAGCAATGTCATTCCTTTTTTTCCTACCAATGGATTCTTGGAAACGCCATGGAAACGCATCTGATGGATCAAAGACGACCAAATGGGAATACCGTTGACACGATTACTCCCGGATTCGTTTCCTCACTTATCGAATTGTTAGCAATGTATAAAATCCGGCGGTTACAAAGTGGCATACAAGAATGATGCTCAGGTTCCAGCAGGATAACAAGTTGATTTTTCGAAATGCTATTGTTGTTCGGAAAAAGCTCGGTGGCGATGGTTGTTTCTGACAGTGACAATCCTTGCCGAGACAGTGCGCCAGCAAATGGACCAACCGTTGCTGACCGGTGAATGTTACTGATTCCGGCAAAGTCCGGCGGCGGCGGCTGCGTTAAGGGGAAAAAAATTGCGGCAACCATTATCGCCCACGTCGGCACAAACGAACAGGCTTTACTGATTGATGGCCGGGGTGACTGATGGTTGGCACTTTTTTCTTTTTAATAAATCGTCCAATGCGACGCGACTTAGCCGTCGGCATTGAACACATGCGGAGGGAACGTTGACGACCGACGGCCAGAGATGGAGTCGATTAGTTCCCGTCAGGTGCACCTTTTCTTCTCGTTTCGCTAACGACGCGTTGGCGGTAAGTGCCAAGAGCCTTAAGCTTACTTTACCAAAACTAATTCCTCTCAACCAAAGTAGACTCGTTGCGCGCTCTTTGAGCCCAACCGACACGCTGATCATTCAAACACTTGGCAACGTTTGCATAGCGAAGGACAAAAAGGTATTTTTCACCACTTTCTCTCGGTATCGTATCATCGGGCCCTATCGGTCGATTACTGTATACTGTAGTGCAGTAGTGTCAGCATAATTTTTTTTCCAACACAACTATTGTACAAACATTTGGCATTGCGGCCTTGGCTGAGACGAAAAAGAAATACGTTCGAGTCCACCTGACCTTGGTTTATTTTCAAGATGTCACCAGCCTCGTGACATCGCGCGCAACGCAAGCTAACCAACTGCCTACTTTGGGGTTGCATTGCCGACGCAGGCAAAAGGCCCCCCTCTCTGTCTGTCTCTTATATGCAAGCTATGTTTGCAGCTCCTCTTAAACGTCGTATTTTTCACCCCATCCGCGCTCCGTGCATTCCGCTGACATTTCCTGGCCAAGGCGAGTTTAGCCGCCGGTTTCCATAGGCGCTTCCACTCCGTTACGTCAATGATGGAGAATTGACGCGAGGCAAGAGAGAATGGGTGCCTAGCTGTCTGAAGAATTATCACTTCTCGCGCATCCATTCCGAGGGCACATTCACAACGTGCGGCTGCGCACTCAGAATCCCATTCCATTTTGATGCGCCCTTTTTGGCCGCCACTTTTGATCAGCCCTTTTATTTCGCAGCGCGAGCGAGACCAACCTAGAAACTACGCCGGCTAGCCAATACCGAGGTTGTCGACCTCCGTCTGTAAACGGTCAGTTTATAAATTCGTGCTTCGCAAACCGTACCTGCAAATCAACGCTACTGTACGTACGTTGGTTATCAAGCTCCAAGGTTTGGCAAGCGCACAAGCATGTCGACCGGCGGCAAAAAGAAGTTGGTCATTTGCAACCAGCGTACGTTGTTACCTTTAACGGGGGCTACGCACTTCCTAGGAACATCGAGAAAAGGCGGGAAAAGTCTCGCAACGATGCTCGATACAGAAGGCGAAGCGAGGCTCGAATTTTCACCGAGCTTTGTCATATCCTACCGCTGACCAAGGAACCAACCTTCTATCACCTGGATCGTATTGCCGTACTTCGCGTAGCCGTAGCTATGTGTCGTCTACGCGCAGTGACTGCCAACAGTAAGGGCCCCATTGAAGTTCCGCCTTAGTCAGGCGACTTTGCTACTACGTGTATTCCAGTGTTCCGACAAGGACATTCTCCACTACTGCCCGGTTGCGCCCGATGGTACAACGAGGAAGACCTTAGCGAGCTGTTGGACGGTGCTGTTTTCCTGATCGTCGATCTACGCAGTTTGATAGTCTACGTTTCGTCGTCTGTCGTGGAAACGATCGGCATGACGCAGGTAAGCAACAACGGGTCTCCGTGGGGTTCCCGCGCACGCTTCAAGGAACATCTTCTGTGCGCAACCAACGTGTCGAAGGTAAATGCTAACTTTTTTCTTTATCTTCATCGAACACGCTGGTTACCCGCCACGACGACCAGATGAGAGCACTGTCGCTCTAACCGGTCGCTGCGGTAAATACGCTGTCATGCCTTTCCAGCTTTGTCCAAATTTATGGGCCCCATTTTCCGTAGGGCATTTTAACTATTGCCCTTAATGTCCCACCGCGCAACGTCAGCAACGCTTCGACAAACGGGGATGCGGTTCCCCGTCTCGTCAACGCTAACCTTACGTACTTGGCAACCAACCATGCTTTTATTCATATTTGCATATCACCAACGTTGTACTGCATTTGATAAGCACAGCAATGCCAACCCGCCGGCTGACGAATAGATATACTTAGATGGGATTGGAGCTCCAACTGGTTACTATAGGAAAGCATCTAATGTCCACTTGCTTATCACCTCACTCTAACGCGTTGTAATAGCTGGCAGCTTTGCGGAAAGAGGTTAGAGAGCGCGAACTTTCCGTAAAATGTTGGCAACGTTACAAAGCTGTTCCATGTGACGATAGTTGGACTCATAGTTGACGTAACGACATCTATTCAAAGCAGATCACCTCTTCGAGTGCACCGAGAAAAGGCTAACAGAAATGAGCTGCAAAAAGGCATTTACGGAGTTGGTCGTCTTTTCGTCATGGAACGATCAGTGAACCATAACGATCGTTCCATCTGTCGCCAAGGAGGGTCCCTAATCGAACAGAAAGGCAAACCCTCGAGAGAAAAAACTGTTCAACCTGTGACAACGACTGACAGGCTGACCAACTTTAAAATGGTAAATGCATCGGCGAACTCTCAACAAATGGCCGAAAATCGGCAGCGACATTTTTAGGAGTTTTTACCCCCTCCGTTCGGTGGATAATGATCGTTGCACCGCTTCCGACGTACACCCTAAGCATTGAAGGCCATTTGTCACAAGCAACCATGCCGTTGATGAAGGGAGAAACCAGCTCAGCCTATACGTTACTATTAGTACGTATTGGAGGCGGAGTTGGGCGTCGCTAAGTCTCGGCTGTATAGTCGACACGGTTGCTTGAATACTTTTCGTTCCCATCCTTTTGCACCGATCGACTAAAAAGATAAAGTTTTCGCAGCCACATTCCTCCAAGCGTATAAGCGGTCGAAGAATGGCAGCTAATGACTCGAGGCAACAGTTGCTTTTCAATATGTTCATTTTTTCCCATTCCGCCGCAAGACGCAGTGGCGTTGCTTCTTTTGTCGCCCTTACGGAATGTTCAAAACAAAAGCGCACCCGTAAAGCGCCAGCGGAAGCTGACGAGCCTTCTTTTTCCACTTTGGAGAATCTCTTTTGAACATTGGCAATGCGCCGTTGGAGAAAAAGGAAACCGCTGCGCAAAAGTCCCCACCTTCGCTCGTCATACTAAGCTCAAAGTAACAACGGTGATTAACGGATAAGTAGGACTGAGTTTTACAGTATTACCACCGCCACGTCGGCAGCTTATATGCAAAATTGTTGTGCAACGCTATCTCTATTTTTTTGCTGCTACAAAATGGGTCAGTACGAACCGGTCAACCTATCAATGTCGTCAGCTGTCCTCACGGCGCTTGGCCGGCCTACAGTGATCGACTTGACTTTTAAGGAACGAAGTCACATGCGCAAATGTCGCGCCTCAGCCGAGACGGCATTTGACGCACGTGATGGCCATAAAACAAGCCTAAGCGATGTTGTCGACTTGGATGGCACTGCCGTCCGGGTGACACTGTCAAAAGTACGCCCAACTAATTTGTAAGGGTCAACGCAAATTAGTTGGGCACTAGATTTTACGGGTTCATCGTTTCGGATCGCGAGCGCGCAGCAGACGCAACCAGTTGGGGCGGCAAAATGGCCATTGGCCCTTTTCCAAACTTGTCAACAGGACGACGTCGCGCCCGCGTTTCCAACTTCGCTTATTGGCTTCAAGTAAGGTGAATTAATTAGCGGAGACGCGATTGAGACTTTTTGAAAAAAAAATCAAAAACACTCGTAGAATGCGAACGCAAGTTTACAAAAAACAATTAGTCGAACACGAAGCGAACCCACTTGATCGAGTGGAAACCGTTGCGTTCGCCTATGCGCGCCGGTTGAAAAATAATCGCTCAAGCGTAATGCTCTAAAAACAAGCAGAGCGCTTTTGCAATGACCGGACGGTAGCTAGTAGCCAACTATAAATGGAATATTAGGCCGCTCAACAGGTATTGCTAAAATGGATGTTCTGCTAGTACACAGACGATGGTGTGCTGCCTGCGGTGAGCTGCAGTACGAGTACGAAATGTCCTTAAGTGGGGGCAACGACAATTTTAAGCGCTGACATAATACTGAAAGAAAAAAAACTTTCCTCATCTTTGAATCGACGGGAAAATTTGCATAAGGTTGCTTATCATTTTAAATACTTTGCAAAAAAGCGTCTCTACAAACCACTGCGTTAATGCAGACTGATCTGATTGGACGACAACTGTGCGACTACGTTCATCCGGAGGACGCGGCCGAGCTTCAAATGGTCATGCAATGGTGCACCGTACGCGGCGAGGAAAGAGAACTTGTACTTCGAGTCAGAAGCGCCCTAAGTCCGCGAGGACGCAGTCTCAGCTTGAAATCATCCCTATATAAGGTTTCTTGCTACTTAAAATTCCATCAACCAACTTTTTTGCCGCTTAGACTTTTTCCTTCGTCATCAAGTCAACCAATACTGCCTTGTACGGAGATTTCGCCTGCAAAGCGGCGGCTCCGGTTGGCGCCAATCAGCATGGCTTCATCTATGGACGTAACAGTAGTAGCAGCAGTAGTAGTAGTAGCAATAGTAGCTGCTGGCCGCATCAGTCGTTCAGCGATGCTTGTTTGCTCATGTTCGGCCGAGCCATCATGCATAGTGGACATGCCGAAGGTATCTCGTCCGAACTAGTGATGACTCGGCATACTATGGATATGCAAATTTACTACATTGATCAGCGGTACTGAAAAATGATGGAAGCCCGCCACTTATGACTCTCTGCCGCTTCAGACTTGAAGACCTTTTGGGTTACGATGTGAAAAAGTTTCGCGGTCTCTCCTACTACGGTTTGGTTCATCCGGAGGATATGAAAATGTTTTCCGGTTCAATGCGACAACTGTACGCCAAAGGAAAAGCAACAACCGGCTATTATCGCCTGATGACGCGCCAAGGCTCCGTACTGTGGTTGCTTACCGAATCTGCCGTCATTACGGAGACAACGCGCGGACAGCGATCGCAGCGAATACACTGTCTACACAGAATGCTAATGTAAAAAAAATGCCAAGTCAGCTTTTTCGCCTCACTCGTCTACTTTGTAGGCATGCTGCCAACAACAGTACAACATGTCAGCACTTGTATAGGCCGGAATGCCTTAAGGAAAGACCAGTGCCCAATGATATCAATCAATCAGAAGATGATGACGTCATTGAGCACAAAAGCACCAAAGAATCAAAGTCATCATCAGCCCCTGTCGTCACTATATACGACTCCGCCCTGCGTAAGCGTCTGCATATGATATATGTTCGCCTTAAAGGCTTAAATGTTTTTATAGCCGTTAGCTTGAGATCAGCGTTGGCCAAAAAACGTAGTCAAATGTTCGCCAATGATTACGAGGCAACGATAAGTACTTTCAACGGAACGGAGCCAACGAGTCGCCTTTGCTCAATGCATTTTACGCCGTTCTCAGATTTGATAGGCAATGATAAGGTTAGAAGAGTTTCAAGAAGCAAACAAGTCTACGTGGCATTGTCGACCTTTCAGGAGTACAATTGGATTGGCGGCGCGGCGGACTACGAGATGAAAAAGAAGGCAGAGGACGAAAAGCGCGAAGAAAAAGACTTTTCCCGTCTTAGCCAATTGTCACCATTCGTAAACTACGAAGACTTAATGGAGCTGCACAGCGAAGGTTACAACGTGCGCCTTTGCCTGCAAGGGTAAATATATCGCCTGGCGAAAAGCCAAAGAATTTGAACAATGACATTCAGTCAGGAAGATGGAGGCGGTCAGGAATGGATGGCAGCGGCACCTTCGACTACTACAGCAACAACAACAACAACAACAGCGACGTTCGGTGGCGCCAATTCTGCGACCATTAAGCAACCTGCAGCGCCTATGTGCGCCTTGAACGATGTCCCTTCAACGGCGTGGATAAGCAGCAATGAGGCACAATGCTCCGGACGGCAAATGGTCGATAATGTCAACTGCTCAACGACGACGACGACGACCACCTCGGCGATTGGCAAATCTCATTCCGTATGGACGCCCAATCTCAGGGAAAAGGCGGCGGCGGCGGCAGCGGCAGCGGCATCTGACACGGTCACTTCAGATTTGATCAGTTTGGAAACAGCCAGTCTGCTTGAATCCGCCATGATGACGTTGTTTCAAACAGAGTCGCTCCAATCGAGTCACGACTACCGGTAACCTGATTCTACCACTGTTAGGAATATAATTAACGTCTTTTGCCTTATGCGGCATCTGCTTGTTGAGCACTTTGTTTTTTCATTACGCAGATGCATTAGACGGCGCGCTTCAGAATACAGACTATGTACACATGCTTAAAAAGCGAGAAAAGAAACAAATGCTACTTAAAGACTTATACACAAGGAAGATCTCTCCTACAGTAGGCGCGGAAAGCTGGCCGTCAGCATTGACTACGCGTCCATATGGAAAAAAGGTGCGCACCTTTAGCTGTCCTATAATCATTTCAATAGAAGCAATGCGGGAATGGCCCCCTTTAAAGTAAACAATGTTAAGCTTTAAAGCACGTATAGTCGGGGCGGTAAAATTTGAAACAATGGACCCATTATTTAATGACTGACAAAAACTTGGGCCCAACACGAAACTCCCAAAAGAGCTATACGCTCGAAGAGGAGACATACGACAACAACATCCGCCCAGACGATATCATAGCACTATGTTCGGACGATATGGGCAAGAACGATTGCAAAAATGCCAAAGACGGCTTCGAAGTGCTCCAATCGATCGACGTGCACAACATCATGCTAGAGGAGGTGGCCCACGCTAGCCGCGTTACCCTCCTTCCCGAAGCTGTTGTGCGTTTCATGTTGGAGCGATGCCGATGGGATGTGAACCACTTTCTTAGCAGCTACTACGAAAATGGAAACATCGACGCATTGTGCCAGAAATGGAAAATGCGAAATCCAATGGCCAAAAGTGACGTCCAGTTGGAGTCGGACCAATGCGGCATTTGCTACGCTTCGCAAGGTGAGTCGTCGTCGTCGTCGCCGTCGCTATATGGACCGCAGTGTGGTCACTACTTTTGTTCCCAATGTTGGCAACAATACGCAGTGGAAAAAATGGGCAGCAGCGTAGGCGGACTTGTCCTAACGTGTCCAGCGTACGGTTGCGACTGGCCTTTGGACGATCGCTTCGTCATCAGTCAATTGGCCAACGAAGAACAGCGACAGCGTTATTTAAATTTGGTCACGAGGACATTCATTAAGGTCAATTCAAAATTGAAACAGTGTCCTCAAACCAACTGTCCCTACTTGTTACATCGTCGCGAAGGATGTTTACAAAAGGCCGTATGCAAATGCGGTTACGAATTTTGCTTCAATTGCTGCCAAGAATGGCACGAACCGTTGGAATGTCATCTGCTTAAGCGATGGATAGCAAAGTGCGAAACGGAGAGCGACTCGGCTCATTGGATTGCCGACTACACACGACCATGTCCAAGATGCAATACGAACATTGAAAAGTCGGGCGGTTGCAATCACATGAAGTGCACGCAGCCGTTCTGCCAGTTCGAATTTTGCTGGACGTGCCAAGGCGCTTGGAGCGAGCACGGCGACGAGTATTACGTCTGTACGAAGGTAATGGAACGTCAAATAGAAAAACCGGCCAAAGAGGGGCAAAAATTCTTCTCGGACGTATACGCGCACAATTTTAAACCCGGTTCGACAACGAGACGTTTCTACGAATTTTCGCTGCAATACAAAAAGCAAATATTGGACCCCAACCGAATTAAGCGTTTGAATCAAGCAATTGAAAGAAACGTTACGGCGCTGAGGGTTGTGCAAAATGTTCGTTGGATTGATACGGTAGCGTTGGAAGACTCTGTCGAAACGCTGAAACGATGCATGCGCACGATCAAATATACCATCGTGTTCATCTATTATTTAAGACCGAATGTTTGGGTCCAACTGGCCAAAGGACACGAAGATCGATTGGACGAAAATTGCAAACGACTACTGGACCTATTGGAATATGGTTGCAGGGATCGAAAGGGCAAAAGTCTACTTTTATGGCGTCAGAATGTTGTCGACGAGCGAGCTCGCTGCCTGAAATTCGAAAAGGCGCTTCTTGACTTTTGTCGAGAGGGATACAACGACAATCGATGGAAATTCGTCCCTGACGAGAATGCCTCAAGAAGACGCGCGTAAATTGTACCTGCGCATCTTTAGATAATACCTGCTTACTGTAGCGGCTTCAATAGAACTTAAATTGCAAACGAAATTCTAAACGGAAAGGGCGGAGAGGGAATCAAGTATGCTGCCTGTGAAGAGAACTAAAGGTTGCCATAATGCATATACGTTATTACTGCCCAATTAAAATATGAAGCTTAAACCAGACGACGCGTTTCAACATCCTTTCGCCCGCACGCTCAGTTGCTTTGGGTAGCCAACAGAAGTCCGCCAAGCACTCTGGTTATCTCCTAACGTCGTTTCTACTTAAGCAATAAAGTGCTAAGATAATGAGGTTCTGTATTCAAAACTGTACCTGCTTTTCATTTTTACAGCCTTTTAGAAACCTGATCTGTATTCATCAAATAAACTCAAAGAAAACGTATTTAGCCTTTGCCCTCTTTGCTCCGAGTATACGTTTTACGACTATACGAAAACTCTGATCGTTCATACTTAAACCTAAAGCTTGAGTACGAAAAGCTTAGACATGTGCGTTCTTCATTTACTTATGGTTGCATTAACGAGACGTGAAGTGACGTGCGAAAGAGAGGCAACTCGATGTGCTGAAACGAACAAACTTACCTGACCTTTTGAAGATGCTGCTATCTTTTCCATTTTCCGCGTAGAAGACGGGCGAGCGCTGAAACAACGAACGTCAGTTAAAAGTCCGCGAGAAGCTGTTATACTAAACTGAAATCAAACTGATTATACAAAACCAATCAACTTGCTTCATGAATAATTTGAATTTTCACCACTCGAACGGGTTGAGCCGACTTGCCATATGTGGAAGTTACAAAAGCGTTAAAGCTGAAACGATACGATGGAAGGTCGATCTTAAAAATGCATTGGCGGTCTGATAATGCATAAAACACTCAGAAATTTAAAGAAATATCATAAGCATATCTTCATAGCAAATTCGTACCATCATGACAACGGGTTGGACGCACTTGGAAAAGAAAATGCGTATTCAAAAGGCACTTAACTAATCGACCAACGCGTCGAGCCACCGTCGAACGTTTGCGTAATTAACCTTCTCCGCGGATGGTAGAATTAATTTTCTGAAAACAAAACGGGATTAACAACAATTTCAGAATGCGCAAAATGCCAAGTCATAGCAAAACTGCAACTCAGTATAGCGTATAATTAAGCATCATACGGTAAAGTCAATTTACAATTGTCATCACGCCAAGTGAAACAGACAGCATCAGCAATTCACTGCAACGTACCTTGAATAATAAATTTGGGCAAAGTAACAGTGGACGAGCACCAAAGACAAACAACGCTTCACAATGGAGCACTATCGTATACACTTGATTTGCAGGTTCCAATCAGCGTCGGTACGCTCTGCAGTGTTTTAACTATTGACAAACGACTTTCCGTTGCTTCCGGGTTCGTTTAGACGGCAAATGATTGCGTAGCATTCATTCTTGGAAGCATAGAGCCAACAACAGCTTTTAGCACTCCATAGTCCCGCTGCGCCATTATTCCTTCAAGAACTCACATTGTGAGAACTTACAGCATCGCAGCGATTAAATAGACATACAAAAAAGCTCGTCATAAGTCGCCTATCTGCAGCTGACGTACTAGATGCAGCGTGTTAGTTTATTACAGTATCCAACAATGTATTCACGTAAGCAATTGCAACTATACGCAGAATATGATTGGCTATTTACATTTTGAAAGGATGGCACCTGAACGAATGACACAAATGGTACAGTTAGTCGAACAAGGAAATGACTAGCGCAGAAATGACGACGACAGACGGCTGCTCGAGACAGTAACTGCGATCGCGAACAAACGATAAAGCGGCGAAGACGGCACGAAGTACGCGAAGCAACTGTCGCGGAGAGCAGACAATATGAAGCACTACTTAAAAAGGGGCATATCGCGCAACAGCGACACACGTATATAATAAGAATAGGCGTTAAGCTCGCAACTTTCGTTGGGAGCAAAAATGACCCTTCTTTGGATGCCGTCAAATAGGAACATTGAAAACAAGCGAAAAACGATCAACAGCGGGGGAACACAAGGCGTAAAAACAACATGAACGCGCATTGGCGCACTTTGACTGATGTGGTCACATGTGGCGTGACCACACCGGATGGCACTGCATCAGGGAACCCTTTGGAAAAGAGACAAACAACGCGATTTCCGCTGTAACGCATTTTCAAATGTCCGACTGGACAGGCGACGTCTGAGCGATAAGCAACTCGCGCAGTTCACCGAACGTTGGTCTTTCCTTGCAATTCGTTTCTGTACATTTGCATACCAGATGGCGCCACTGTACGGGCATATTGGCTGGCAACGACAGACGCAACTCTCGACGCTTCAAACCGTCGATCACTTGATCGTTGCTCAACGACTGATAGGGCAGTTCGCCCATTGTGTACATTTCCCATAGAAAAACGCCGAACGACCAAACGTCGCTCTTCATTGACCAATCGTCGTCGAACAACGCTTCGTCCGGCATCCAACGCAATGGCAACACCAAATTTCGATAGGTATAATACTCGGCCAGAAATTGGTCGTTATTCAAATTCAAATGGGTCACTTTGACGAAATACTTGGACGAAATGAGAACGTTGCGAGCTGCAAAGTCTTTGTGCACAAAGCGTCTACACGACAGATGATCCATCGCTTCGGACGCCTGCAAAGCGATGCTACGCATTTGAGCCGACGACAAAGGAGGCGGATAAGACGAATGTTGACCAGCTAACGACGACCTGTAGTGTCGCGACGCTTGCAGATAATGCTTCAAATTGCCCTTTAAAAAAATTTGCATCAACCAAAATAGTACGACTTGGCAAGAATTGTTACTTACATAGTCGAGATACTCGAGAATGACAAGCACTGGTTCACTCATTGTGCAAATGCCGAGTAGGCGAGCTATATTTGGATGATCGCATCGAGCGTGCATCTCCATTTCCTTGAGAAATTCCGTTTGCGCGAAATCGTCCTTGGACAACAAACTTTTGACAACAACCGTACTAACGGCTTCGTCTTCCTTCAGTTGACCGCCTTTCATTAAATATACGTCGCCGTAAATTCCGGAACCCAATGTACTAACGTATTGAAGATATTCGCGTGGATATTGGAGACGCTCGAACGTTGTGGTCAGTCGGGTACGTCTGGACGAGATGCTAGTACTAACGCATGCGCTCGAACTATTCTGATTGCACGAGCTTGCTCCAACGGGTAGCAAGAGTTCACCATTGCCTGAAGCTTGTACACTACTTAATGACAACCCATTGGCAATGCCCATTTTGCCGCCAGCCGCTTGCACCTGAAGCGGGACACATTGAGAAGACTTTGTCAGGCGACTTCGTCTCCTTCTATAGCCGCAATAGGAGACGAGAAAAACGGCCAACAGAATGTAACCAGCAGCTGCACCGCAAGCAATACCAATGGTAGTCAGAGTGATGCCTTTTCCAGGGTCCACTTGCAAAACGACGGCCGCCTCGCGGCTCGCAAAAGACCGCTGCAAACCGACATGCCGTCCGCAGTGAGATATGTTGCTTGATTTCACTATAACAAAATGATCAGCACTGGATTAAAGTGGCAAACGGCATCACGGCGTACGTTTAATGCAAACCAATCCTTCGTGACGCTTGAAACCACCCTTGTTGCCAGCCATGCAATTGTACTTGCCGGCCTGCTCCATTGATGGAGTGAGCAGCACGAGCGTGTTGTTGGAAAATTTTCGAAACGGAAAAGTCCTATATGGTCAATTAACACTTGAATTCACTTGAAAAGCTACGGTATTGCATGAGAACGCGCGCGCAAGCCAGCATTGCCCCGCTCTCGCCACTTTTCTAAGAAAATTAATTAGACGAAAAAATGACACCTCCCCTGCAGGCAAGTTAAAAATTGTAGCAACGCGGAGTGAGAAGCGGAAAAGGAATACTGTAGTAACTTGATTTAAAAATTTTTTCGCTCAAAAATTGTGGCTATGCTAAAAGAAAACCGACCTAGCGCTGAAAGACAGTAAAAAAATAACAATCCCGCGCAGAAAACACTGCAAGCAATAGCAACGGGTTACGAATGCTGCAAAGTACCTGCGCACTCTTAAGTATTCAAATCATTTTGAATATTTGAATTCAAAATCAGCTCACTTATTTAACGAGCAAAGCAAAGTACCTGCGCACTCTTCAGTATTCAAATTATCTCGAATATTTGAATTCGAAAGCAGCGCATTTATTTAACGTAAAGCGAGCACGCAAAGTACCTGCGCACTCTTTAGTATTCAAATCAATTTGAATATTTGAATTCGAAAGCAACACATTTAAGGGAACGCGAGCAAGCAAAGTCTCTGCGCATTCTTTAGTATTCAAATCATTTTGAATATCTGAATTCGAAAGCAGCGCACTTATTTAACGTGAAGCGAGCAAGCAAAGTACCTGCGCACTCTTTAGTATTCAAATTATTTTGAATATTTGAATTCGAAAGCAGCGCACTTATTTAGCGGGAAGCGAGCAACAAAAAGTATGCTGCCACTAAAGCGACCCAAAAAAGTCAAGCGTCACTACGAGATTCTAATAGACAAATATTTAAGGCCTAAGAGCGATTACGTCAACAATGAAACGAATACGTACCATTCGCTGTCCGGAATGCCTTCAAAGTACCATTGAACAGTGGGACGAGGCGTACCACGTACGGAACAATGGAGCCAAACATCCTGCTCCTCTTCAACGGTCACATTAGCGGGTACCAACTCGAAAACGGGAGACACTACAAAACGCATAGCATATACGAAACAAAACAAAACAAAACGACCGTGTGCATTCCTACCGATAACTTCAATTTTGATTGTTACATTGATAACGCCTTGAGAGCTCACCGCCACGCACATGTAAAGACCAGAATCTTCGAAGCGAGTTTGGTGGAAGTACAAAACGCCTTCCTTGTCGCGAATGTGCGAGGGAAAGTTGGCTACCGGTTGACCAAAGCGGACAATGGCACCTTGTTCGGTTATTCCTAACGGTTGACAAAAGAGCAAAATATGCAAAGCACGCACTTTTCGGGTTACGCTTTTTCGCTTACTGCCAACTTGGACCCATTTCACCTTAGCCGGAGCGTATCCAACAGCTCGACACGGGATATGGGCGTCGCTATGCAATTCCAACTTCCGGTCAACCGGACGAGGCGAAAATTTCAATCGCTCACGTACTCTTAGCAAAGCGGGCTGCGAATACACTACATGCTGCTCATGCGTCTTCACAATGCACGTATATTCGCCAGCGTCCGAAACGGTAACACTTCGTATGAACAAAGTGCCATTGTCGGGAAAGTAATGCCTATGGGCAGATCGATGCTTCGCTTGCTAAATAACAAAAAAACAAAATATCCTTTTGTCGACCAACAGTACACAGAATGAGTTACAGCAATTAGCGTTTGATCCTTCTCCCATTCAATCAAAGTGACCGGATACTCATTGCCACGAAAGCTACAGTCCATCCGGGCGTCGCTGCCCTCTTCAACTTCAAGAGATGATGGATGGCGTTCAATGACTGGCGGTTCTAAACAAAGTCATTATTAATAAGGGGGACCAATGGACTAAAGGCAACAAGAGCGTACTGGAAACATGGACGAATATTGTACCCTTCTTAATGCCAGCCAAATTTTCCGCCACGCAATCGTATTCACCCTTATCGTCAGCACGAGCCGAGTCAATTATTAAGGAATAGTCGTCGGTGGCTCTGATGCGCCCTTGATCGCCAATAGGCACGTCTCCACGTGTCCAGTAGACGTTGGGCGTCGGCTGGCCGGTCGGAGGTATGCAGGCAACTTCGAAACGTTTTCCCTGGCTGATTACGTACAGGTCGCGAACGGGCTCGAAACTGGCGCCGCGGAATCCGTTGAGCGCTGAAGATGGAACATGAACAACTGACATGAAACGAACGAGTGGAAAAACTAGTTGGCAGCATTGCTCGGTCATTAAAGTCGCCTTTGCATCGTAAAGAAAGCATCAACGACAATTTACGAACTGGTAAAACATCCATTCGGACGCACGAAGGGTGGGTGCATTGTTACAACGACCAAAACAGTATCTGATTGAAAGCAACGAGCTTGAGCAGACGTAGGAGGAATGGAAAGCAAACTATCGCCTCCGTATCAACATACGCGGACTGTACATTAGCAGTTCAAAAGCAATGGCCTAACAGCTGACATTTAGCTCACCTTAAAAAGCTTAAACTAAATGAAGCGACAAAAAAGGCGCAACTTAAAGAAGTGGTTACGATGAAGAAAAAAATGTCAGCAACGCCTTTAACCGTAATGGACGAACACTAACCAAAAAAATCGATAAGCACTTTTGGGGCGAACAAATACCATAAAGAGGCAACACTTTTTTTACAACATAATTGATTGAACCATTGCGAGTTCGTTCGTCAACGAGAATACGTCGACAATTTGAGCTTTTGACGGACGAAGCCTACGCGGAGGAGTCATCGTTGCTGCCAACTACTTTACAATCACATTTTTAAATTTTTCAATATAGCGTTACGGTAGTCAAAAGGGCCGAAACAAAATTCATCTTATCGTCGCGTAGGCGAAACCGCGTAAAGTCTCATCATGTACACTGTAGCTACTCACTCTTGGGATACACACTCATCAATGGCACCAATGCCCATTAATTACGTTTACAACCGCGCATTATTTTTCTTAAGCTCAATGAGCGAACCATTTCAATATTTTACAAGCGCAATAACTATAAAATAACTCAGCGGCCATTTTTGCAGCCAATTCGCCTTACAACATCTAAACTGGAGAAAAATAATGACCACTTCTTTGCTCGAAAGTAAGAGCAGCACTTTTTCATTCAGTCTGTAAAAGCATCAAATCGCCTCTTCTTCGCGCAATTCGACCGTCGATCGACCAAACAAATTTCTATCGGATAAGAAGAAAAGCAATGGAGGAATTTAAGGGACGGAAGCGCGCCATTAAAGCGTTCACGTCTGTTATAAACATGTGCATCGCCTAAGCGTTCAGCCATCGTTCAAATGGCCGAATGGTAATTCAACCGTGCCGCTTAGGAGGCATTTAAAAATTTCTAACGCGATACTGCCGCACGCTTCAAACGGTCGATCGCTTCGGTTCGTTGAATAAATTGACAATATAACATCTCTTCGCTGTTGGCCGTCCGCAAAGCAAAAAAACCAATGCGCTTCGCGAACTAAGAGGCGACGATATGCAAATTTTTTCACCCTTCAAGTTGACTCCATCGCCATAGCGTCGCGTACTTAAGCGGAACAGCTCATAAGACGCGACGATATGCAGATTTGTGAAATTCACCCACCAACTTGACTTCGTCGCCATAGCGTCGCGTGTACTTAAGCGGAACAGCTCAGCTTCAAAATTTGCATATCGTCGCCTCTTGCAGTCCATCCGTCTGACTGTAAGAGGCGACGATATGCAAATTTTTGAAATTTCATCCTTCAATTTGACTTCATCGCCACAGCGTCGCGTACTTAAGCGGAACTGCTCATAAGACGCGACGATATGCAAATTTTTGAAATTCACCCCTCAACTTGACTTCATCGCCATAGCGTCGCGTACTTAAGCGGAACAGCTCATCGTCCAGTCGTCTGGCCGTAAGAGGCGACGATATGCAAATTTTTGAAATTTCACCCTTCAAGTTGACTTCATCGACACGGCGTCGCGTACTTAAGCGGAACAGCTTGTCGTCCAATATGCAAATTTTCTAAAGTTTTTCACCCTTCAGGTTGACTTCATCGCCATAGCGTCGCGTACTTACGCGGAACAGCTCATCATCGAGTCATCTGACTGCTCACTTAACCTGCCTATAGCTTACGCGCATTATGTATGAGAGCTTAAGCGACTGAAGGGGGTACGGGCAGTTGCGACAACTGAAGAACGCATACTGTCGCAACAATAATGCAATAAAAAAATGAAAAGCAAAGCTGCTCACTTGCCAGCGACAGGTGAGCTCCAAAGCTCTGCACCAACGGCTGCGACGTGCCATCGGTGCCAACAATTGGTGCCCCCTCGGCGATACACTCGTAGCTACCTTCGTCTTCGGGTCGAACATCGTCGATTATGAGCGAATTGTTTTCCAGTTGGCGGATTCTGCAAACAGAAACAAAACAAAACATACACAATTCACATAATAAGGGTTAAAAAGTATTTTTTTAAATTTAAAGCATTTTACCAATTTGTAGCGCCACATTGTCGCCACAGCCAAAGTTTACAATGGGCTGTGTGGATTGCAGGGCGCGATTACTTTTGTGGACGACGACTAAGCAACTTGGCTCTAAGTCGTGCGTCCACTAACAAGTGACCAAAGAGAGCTTCTTACCTCGTCGATTCAGGATCGACGCCCAATTTAAGTTGCGGATCGGCGCCTACTTTGCGCCAATAAACAACGTGCGCTCGCCTGTAGACGCAATCGAATTGCGCCGCAGTTCCGGCGCGAACAATGACCGCCTTTGGCACTTCAACTATATCCGGACCGTTGCCTGAAAAATGCCCCAAACATTTCATACGCGAACAAGACAAGCAATCTATTGGGCGGCTCCAAAGCCGGCGGGACAAAAGCGAAAGTCGAAAATGGGCCCATTAATCAGAGATAGCATCGGCCGTTGGGATGTCGTGGCAAAACGTTTGCCGCCCGCCGGAGGGCACTTACCGGAAGAAGGCAAAGAGAGCACAAAGTTGCCTGCGCTTCTGATTAGACCGGCCGAATTTTCCGCTTCGCAACTATAGACACCGTTGTCTCGCACAGTGATGGCATGTATGGTTAGACGTCGACCTCGCCACGTAACGCGATCCGTCCTTCTAAGGCGATGACCATTGTGAAACCAACGATAGACCGGTTCATCGTAGCCTTCGGCATCGCAGCGCAGCTGCAGCTCCCCGCGGATCTCTGGTAAAGACAGGGCAGTGACCACCGCATTTTCGTTGATCCCTACAAAACAAGGTTAAACGCATCAATTGTTAACCAAGCGATCCGTAAAAGCTGACAGGTGATCGGCTGCCATTCGCCAAAAAGGTCAGTGACCCTCAAAAGCTTATCGACTCGAAATGCGCACGAATATACGTATATATGCATGTACATATAGGGCATCATCTCCTTGCTGCACTGGAGATTACGGCGTGTTTCCGCTATCTCGTCTACTACCCAATTTCCATATCTATCGGTCACTGAAGACCTGACGTTGATCGGTGCCACAGAAACGACGTCTGTCTGTGTACGCGTTGGCAATCTATCACGGCAACAGGAATCAAAGGGACCGACTTGATCAAACGAATCGTCCGTCCCTTGTGTCAACTGGAGACTGGCTTAAAGGCGGCCGCGCGGCCATCTGTCTCCCAGCTTTGCCGTCATCGTTTCTCGTTCCCCGGCTGCCAGCTTCAACGTTCTCTGATCTTTGCAATGGGCCGCACTGGTTAACGCGGAGCGTCGAAAGGAAAATGAGCGAAAGAGGAGGAACGAAAAGCCATTCATTCTGACGGAGAGAATGTTAGCCAGCCGCCGCTTGGGTACAAAGCAAAAGAAAATTTTTCACCAGCAAACACCGACTGGCGTTAATTTCGACCGTATCTTTTTCACTGCCCCAAAACGATCGTAAACAGAAGTAAAACTGCCATTGAAAACGACCCGTTCGTGCCACCCGCAATCGCATACACAATCCATCAAAACCCCCAACGTCCATTCCGCCTAGCAAAACGCGCACCGCTTTGGCTGCCCGCCTTGAAAACAACAAAGCAAGCTGAGCCTATAGGCAAACAAAACGAAAACGAAGCCGAACAGAGAGAGAGAGAGAGACACTGTGTCGGTTTGGGAGCTAAAGCAACTGGACAAATACGGTGAAGCGTAAAAGATCGACGACCAGCGGCGAAATACTAGAAAAGGCGATTGTCAACTTACATAGTATAGCCAAGGAGGCAGGTTGACTTTGCTTGGCCAATCCGGTCGTCGAAATAGTCGCTATGCAGTAGAACTCGCCACTGTCCAACGATCGGTTTACCCGTGTGATCACCAGGTTCGAACCGTTCTGGTAGCGTCTGGTCGTGTTGACCACTATGGCATCGCTGAGCACCCAATGAAATTGAACGTTGCAGCCGGAACTGACGTTGCATTCAAGAAAGGCGCGACTCCCTTCGCGCACCGTGATACCCTTTGGCTGCACGTTGAAATAGAAAGCCTCGTCGACGTGACACGGGCCGGACGCCACCATTGAACTGCCCGCTGAAGCAACGGGAAAAACAAACGAAATTCCAAATTGGAAAAGAAGGGACAAAATGAAAACAAACCAAGTATGCGTGACAGTAGAATGCAGGCTACCAACCTGCCAAGTTCGACGATGGGTCGCAGTGTCGCTTGAGCGCCCATCCTGGTGACTCCGATAACGGCCACTTCGCGCCTACAGTAACCTTACCGTGATCATCATCTGAGCGTCAGGAACAACAAATGTGCCAATGTTTTACAGCTAAAAGATTTCGGACACGCGAGTAATCGTCGCCGGCGAAATTTAATGGCTCATAAAAGGCGTTAAACCATCAAATAAGTTGGCGTAACTCATCGTCAAATTGCTTTTGAATACGAGTAATGCTCATTTCCCATTTTTCGAGACCTTTAAGCACGTACGACCATTGGGCATTGTCGAACGAGCGAGGCTTAACGCCTCGAATAAACACCTTCTGCTCGACGTCGTCAATCTCCGCCTTCAGTGGTAAGTCATTAGCGTTCGTGCAAATTTGGTCATCGCTCACCTGAACCATTTTAGTTTGAACGGCTTGAATGACGAACTGCTCCAGCTCGTTGCCGTCGTTGATGTTTAGCTGGCGACCAAGTTCCTCCATCGAAATGGAACCAATCGAGCTGCCAAGAGACATGAATGTTAAAATACGCATTTTGTCCATGTAAACTTTGTCCGCAAGGCCCATTTTGTTCTCCATGAATTCCCGGTTGCGTTCGCGAAAAGCAATATAGTCGGCAATCATACCGGAGTCAAAGATTTTCAACAATTCGTAGATCGGTTCGCCCTCCAAACGCTGTACCGGAACAAGACGAAACAGGTGGCTATACATGAACGTTTCCGGATCGTTTATGGCAGTGCGAACGCATTCTCGAGCATCCTCTAACGCAGCTGCCGCGTCTGAGTCTGTCGTGTACGTACTTAAAAGTTCGAACATCACTTTAGCGGACAAACTGGCCTGAGGACCTAAGCAACCCTTGCTTAAACCTAATGCCATAAATAGACATACGGAAATTAATACCGTTTAAAAGCGCCGGATGTAGCAACCGTAAGAACTGACGTATTTCGATGACGTTGCAATTCCACTTTCGCAAATAGTTCAGCGATTCCTCAAGCGTGATCATCTGAGCGGGATATTGACTCCGTTCGCAGTTGCTGGCCAATTTCAAAATGCCGCATAAAAGTCGATACTGATGACGATACTCAACCGGATGCAGTTGGTCGCCCATTGCATAGAACAAGTTGCCTAGCGGACGATACATGACGGCTTCTTTCCCATGAAATGGTTCTTCCAAAACTTTGGCGCATAAGCACTCTATAAGCTCGGTCGCCTCTTCTGCCGACTGTACGGACGGAATAAGAGAGGCCAAAGAGTTCAGTACCGATTCGAGATCCGTATCCGGAATAGCAGCTCCAATCAAAAGATGTAAGCATTCAATGGCTCGTAGCAGCGCTTCGGTGACGTTTTCCGTAGTCATAGCATCCTTAAGCTCTTCGCTACGGGTTGCCGTCCTTAGGTAGGCGACCAATTGATGGACGTGATCGGACGGGGAGCAAAAGTCGAAAACACGCATCATTTTTAACGGTAGCCTGCAACGGAAAAAATACGATGCGCTAAGGAAACGTCCAGGCGGAAAAAGTTGATAAAAAAAATGAACAGATCAAGCAAACTACCGGAAACCTACTCCGCAAACTGATAGTACTGTATACCTGTAAAATGAAAGTCAGGTAAGCTTAAAAGCCACCGATTGACGCCATGCCGCTCACGTAACTACTTTAGCATCATTGCCATTGAAATGCTTCCCGCTTTTCCAATTAAGGTATGGAATTTATAAGTTCGAAGGGAGGCCAGACTTATCGCCTGTTCATTGTGGTAACAGCGGTGCGTTGGCGCGTTTTGAAACTTCCCACAGTTGGGCATACAAGCTAATTTAGTCCTACTTTGTGGTTTTTAAATATGAGCTTAGTTTGCTTGTAGAGAGACAGGAAAGTAGCGCCAGATTTTCCTTCAGCGAAAGTAAAAAGCAACGAAATGTTTTGCAGCTGCTCGGATACGTAGTTTTAATTTTTTTTTTACAATTTATTACGCTCGGCAAAAGGTAGGCTGCTTAGCGCTTTTCTTTTTTCTTTCTTTCTTTGTCCTACGAACGTGACTACTATTCCAGGGTGTACTGTATGAAAGCGTGTTAACCGGATTAATTGCAACTTTAAAAGCGGAAAGTACGTAGAATTGATTGTTAAGTAGTCGTAAAACAATTTGACTATTCCGAAAAGTTTATTTTCCATTCGTCCTCCTTTGTCAGCCTTTTTGTTTCCTTGTTTCTTAGCACCTTCAATGTGTAGGCCAAAGATGGCGTGCGAAATTTCTGAGCGTTCGCTTTTAGGCTTGGCCGTACAATTCGCACTCCCGCGCTTTCGTTCCGCAGTCGTTTGTTCGTTTGCTGAAGAAAATGCCTGGTGCGTCAACAATCCATGTTTGCCGTTCTTACAGTGCTGTTTCAGACAAAAAGCAGCGAAGTACGCGTAGGCGTTTATCGCCTGTATCATCCGTGCCAATTTCGTTACGCCAACAGATCAGAATGGTAACAACAGCTGAAACTCGACAAGGTGTCATACGATGAGTCATTTATTCACGTTGGCTGCTTCGTTTGTACTACGTTCTTTACGCTTAGCTGCCTTTGTTGCCCATGCGGGAGTTGTTCTTCCATCGTGACGTCATTGCTTTCCTTTTAGGAACGGAAGTAGAGGAAAACCCGATTGATTCGAAGCTAAGTCGTTTCGGCGAAACGGCTCTACATAAAGCGGCCATAAAGAACAACATTGAGGAATGCTATATGTTAATTGCCCTCGGAGCAGACCTGAATTCCGTCGACAACTACGGTACGACTTTTCGCCCTTCCAACTATTCATAATGACATGCGTTCGTGTCTTAAAGGTTTCTGCACCATTGCCAATTGGCCTTTAGACTTCCGGCCGATTGGTTTTCTATTTTTAGAAATCTCTAAGGTTTCGTTTCAACAAAAAGTTTCAAATAAGGGTTAATCCCTTTTATGGCGACGCGCAGCTTTCAATATTTTCCTAAACTAGTAATACTCGCCTGTAGCAAAGAAAAGATGGAATAATTCTTAGTTTTTTGCAGTTCAAAGTTTAAATGACCACCTTCCAGCTTCGATCTAAGAATACGTGTTCCTTACTTGCACGAGGAATAGTCCGCATAACGAGAAGTCCTTATAATCAAACGTGCTTCGGTTTTCATGCATTTTAAGCTTAGCTGTTTGAAGAAAATCTGATCTACGTGTAGCTGCCGAGTTCGAGCTAAGCATAGGGTACGATAAAACTTTTAATCTTTTTCCAGAAGATCAGTCGTTAACTTTTATGCAAATTATTTCAGGAGGTTGCACGCCATCAACTTGATCATCATTCATTCATACTGTATTCCTATTTTTTCTCCGCCGCGAGTCCATATAATCAAGGTTACACTGTACGTGTTGCTTATAATTTTCACTATTAGCCCGCATTGCGTTTTTCTGTTGGTTATGCACAAACGTATTGGCGCATTGCGCTGTCATACGGTAATCAAGTAACAGTATGAATTGGAGAATGTCGTCGCTTAATAGGTACACGGTCTTGCAGGTTGGACACCATTGCACGAAGCTTGCAATCACGGCCACTACAACATAGCGGAACTGCTAATTCGTCAGGGCGCCGACATAAATAGGAAAAGCAAGAGCGGTACAACTCCTTTGATAGATGCCGTCATTAATGATCATACTGACGTAATGTGTTTTGTACGATTGACACTTTGTTTTTAAAAAATGCTCTTGCAGGTAATTCAACTACTGTTGGAAAACGGGGCGGACGTCAACGTTAAGGATAGGCACGGGCAAAGCGCGCTAACGCATCCTTACGTTCGCGAGTTTCTCCGTCGGGAAGCGAGCAACCAAATAGACAAAGTTGGTTAGTGAAAGTGCATTTACCCTTTTCTGTATAATCGTTGATTTCCATTGGTCAAGTAACCAAGTGTTGCAAACATTTCAGATGTTGTCGCAGAGGAGGAAAGTTTAATCGTACCGCCGCCATCGCCACAAGCTCCTGTTGAAACCAGTTCATGGCAGGTCGAAGTGGTACGTGTGAACGTGGTATGCAGGTGAAACGTGCGTGTTTACTCTTAACAGGCCGCAGCAGCAGCAGCAGCTACGGTTGTCGAGAATGAAAGCAGCTCATTCGTTGAAGAAGAAATCGACGTACGAGCTTCTTCCAGTGCCTCCGCCGCCGCTGCCGAAGTGTGCACGCCTGAGGAGGAGCCATCTCAAAGCGACCACCTTCACAAAACGAGTATTGAAGTTTCAGTGAAAGGTTATAATTTACATATTGTGCTTATTTTTCAATTATCCAACATGATGATTTCAGCGGAAATAATTAGTTCTGCTTCTGCCGTGAATGAAAAGCGTAGTACGTTGCAAAGTACGAATATGTCTGAAGAAGAGAATGAAGATAGGCCTCTTTCGCCTGGTGGAATAAGAAATATGATTGCTTCTACCAGTTCGGATGAAGTCGCTGCAGCCGTACGAACTATGGTATGAACTTTCAATTGCTTTCCATCGATTCGAAACATACACTCTCTCGTAACTGCTTTACTTTATCTATTAGTGCAGTAGCAGTAAGTAAGTGGGCTGTTTTCGCTGTTCGCTGTTGCTACACCCTTCTCGGCAAAGCTGCAGCTTACTGCACATTCTTACTTGCACAATTATGTACGTTAGTAGTTCCATTGACTTTTTAAATCGTATGCATTCTAGAAGGGCTTTTCTTACAGTGCTGAAGTTATTAATACATCTAAGAACCTTATCGCGACGTGTTAATAAGATGTCATTATATTTTTAAAATTATTCAGATGTTGTGTTGACGCGAAAGCTCTGCAGTTGTGGGTTAAGCTTAACTAAACTGCTTTGAACATGAAAACGTACAGTGGGTATAAAGGACTTCCGACCTAACCTACTTATTCCACGCGTTTCTAGATTTTTCCGTTGTTTGCACGCGGATAGACGTCCCGTCATGATCGTATGCAGCATTGCATGAGAATCACTAATTGCGCGCAGCTGTAGGAACTTTTTTTTCCCAAATTGACTTGCGATTCCAGCAGCCCACTGTCATCCAGATTTTGTTTCGTGAAGGAATGTCAGGCGACGAAATCCATCAATGACTGCTGAATGTCTTCTCCTATAGCCAAGTAAAGCTTTGGATTGCTGTTTCGTTGTGGCAGAGAAATCCATCCGTGACGTAGCAAGACTTGATCGACTGATTGAAGTCGCCTCAGGCTAATATCGATTGCAGATATCATGGCATGTAGAAAGCTTGGGCCCAAAAGTAACTGTTTCGCCTTTTCAAAGGAAAGTTGGCATGCTGCATATTCGAAGAAGATTTTGAAACTGTTTGATGTACCAGAAGATGACCTTTGGGGCGCGTAGTAATAATCGATGATGACTTCGTAGCTCAGTACCCGAATCCAAGCAACAGAGCATATAGTGGAAGTAGGCCCATTCTCAAGACTGATAAGGGCCAGAATTGAACCTCGAATACGCAGAAGGAATAATTAGCGCCATGCAGCCACCATCAAAGGAGACTATTATGCAAATTTACTTCGGCAGATGAGAGACGCAGTCGAAGAAAAAAATTGAGGAAAGGTCTGGCGCAAAGTGCTGCTTTTGCATAACAGCGCACCAGTTGGTAGATCAAAGGTTTCGCCCACCCTGTAGACCGCACCTTCCCTCCTTTTTGCTTGAAACTTGAAGCAGCTGCTTCATTTGACAAAGAGCTGCAGTGGGCAGATGAAGAGTAGCTTAACTCATGTGAAAAAAATATTTAGTGGCCTAATGCATTCATTTTAAATCTCTACGTGAGAGGGCATTATACCTGTTCATAATAAGGTTTGCGTTCCCAACTCATTTGAAAGTAGGTTAGGCGGGAAACTTTTTGTACCCTCCGTATTTACCCGTTAACAGAAATCCCATATCGTCGACGTCATGGAAAGTCCCGCGCATTATCTTCTTTTAGATGATGCAAAAATGGCGCCATCGAATAAGCAATCCAATAAATCGAAATCTTCCTCCTTTACCCGGACTTGCGGACTTCAAGAATCTGAGCGCCCAATACGACTGGGACTGCTACAAGGACAGTTTTTCTTATGACAAGGTGTGGCCCGTTTTGGCTAGTGCGCGTCAATGGGAATTTTTTTTTTTTTTTTTTTTCTTTAGAGACCAACTCCGGATGAACTTCCTCATTGTTCGAAACTTTTATTTGAACTTCACGAAAGGAAGCGAGCTAACCTAAGCTGCAAGTTTCACATCGAAAGAGTGAGAGTCTAATAATTTGAATTACGTTACTGTCTGCTGTGACGTCATCTTTTTGAAATTCAGGCTCAAATGAGACGGTCGTTCGAGCGTCAGGCGGCCAAGATATACAATCGACTGAACGGCTCGCTGCATGATATGACGATTCAACGATTTATGCGCGAAGTTTCAATGCCCGATCCGTCTCCAATGGAAGAGGTTTTTGCTTTGACCGATTTTGACATTTTGCAAATATATCCCATTGTTCTACCGTAGGATCCGCCGTTTAAGCGTTTTCTCCTCGACGCTCATAACAACAGCGGCCTTAATCCATTCTCATTTGTCGACCTCGTACAATTAATGCACCTTCGTAAGGTACGTAGGCGATACTTTTTTCCTCTGCAAACTTGCTCGACTTTCTCTCTTAAGCTAAATCGAGTATAAATTGTCGATTTTATAGGCGGACTTGATTCAATCGCAGAAGGCAGCTGCCGTTCAGCTAAGTCGGCTTCAGAGGAGGGAATGGAGAGAACATTACCGATGTTGCGTCCATGCCGCCGAAGATGGCAAAGGAATAGATGAAAGTGCGAAGACATACGTTTACACGATCGAAGTTAATGACGACTTTGAGGTGTTGCCAAGTTCATTTGTGGAAAACGCCGAGAGCTACGAGCGCCAGATTGCGGCTATGAATATCAACTTTTAACTTATTGTTGCTTGTTGCGCATTGTTGTTGTTGTTGTTGTTCTTACAGTTGATGTTCCGGTCGAGGCCCAGGCGATGCTCAGGTTCCTGCCAACCTGCGAAGCTCTCGCGTGTCAAGCGTAACAGTTGAATTTTTTCGCATCTGTCCAAAAGATTTGTAATAAATGAGCATTCCATCGGTAATCTATGTAGTCCTATACGTTTCCTTAAATGGTTGAGCATTGAACAGGCGACTTCTCTTGAGACGGTCGGAAACATGCTTGAAGTTGGGAACTGCAGATAAGCGCTCCTGACGACATAAATTTTTGTTTAAAGCTTATTCAATCCCACATAGGCGTCCAGTAGAGATGCGTAGATGTAACTTCATCTGCCGAGTCGACAGGCAGCGCATTTTTAATAAGCGAGCTCGTGCAAACGCCCTGTGCAGTCCTAATTGATTCTTGGAAATTTCGAAAATGAGAAGAACCTGATCATCTGTCATACGGTAGGTGCGGGTAGACAAAGGCGTCGCCCAGTTCAAACTTCGAGGTGGCAAGCATTGTTTCTGGTCTTGCATTGTAGAAAAATGTTTAAATTTTAAAAATTGCTTTGCCAGGCTCGTCACGGCCCTAGCTAACCCTCTCCAGCACTTGTGAATAAGTGTTATTTTGCGTTCAAACGCCTTGCTAGCTAAGATGATCAGTTCAGCTTCGCTTAGCGACGGTGAACGGACAGGTTGCCACAAAGCACAACCGCTTTCGTTTTGCCACTCTGCTTCACAGAGCCCAGCGAGCAATCTACCGTAGCTGACGAAATGCAGGTTCTCCGCTGCGCGAGAACGCTGGCCGTCCTTTTCTGCTACCAATACGCCAAGTCCCAAGCCGAAAAATAGTCCTTATATATAGGCAGACAAACATGCAGTAGAACGATGTGAGCCACAACAGGCTTTTGTTGCTGACTATCCTGTTCTGCTCATACCTAATCCTAAGCCGAAATATAAGCCTCGTGCTTAGGCTTAAGTTTAGGTAGGCGCAGAGCGGGCCCGATCATAGGTATACTTTACCCCATCGAAAGGCCGCAAAGGGGCCTGTCGCTTTTACACAGAGATTGATTCTCCATGGTTCGTTGCTTTCGGTTCCCTTCTCCCTTTAACTTTTTTATTCTTGCTTTAAATCTCTTGGTCCATCTCCTTTGCATCGCTGCCATTGCTTTGCATTTGCTGCGAGCGCTTCACTTTGCCGTGTATCAGATTTGCCGTACACCACTTTGCCGTTTAACACTTTGCCATTTGCCACTCTGCCATATGCCACTTTGCCGTATCCCACTTCGCCATA
>KN538424.1:239238-251438 GCA_000797535.1 Trichuris suis
TGGCACATGGCAAGTGACACGCGGCAAAGTGAAACGCTCCCGCTTGTTCCTACGATAGTTTGCTTGCAGGGCTCTGGGGGACAAGAGTGTAACATCTTTGGATAAGCGTTAACGTCTATGTGCCTCTTTGCGCTCAATTTCTTTGGCCTTGTGCATTTTTCCCTTCCTACAGATAAGTCAGCCAGTTCATTTCTTCGAACCTGTGAATAGGTATACTGTATTATTGAAGAGTCATTATTGAGGCTGTTTGTAACGTTATTTCGCGCCGTCATTATTTGTTTTAACATGTGTTTCTCAGTCATGATTTAATAGTTCCGTTTTTTAGGATATATTAAGCAACAAAAATGCCTCTGGTCACTCCTGCCCGTAAGTACAGGATTGTGAAAAAGCGGACCAAGAAGTTCACAAGACATCAATGCGACCGTTACCATAGATTGAAGGTACTTACTCTCGCAATTTATATGTTTTACGCTATTGTTGGTTAGTGTTCTGAGCAACTTGCCGAGAGATTATCTAATGATATAAGACTTTTGTGTCTCAGCAAAGTTAGACCCAAAAGCTGAGCCGTAAGTTTGACTTTCTCGTCAAAGAATACAGCTCCAATCGCTATTTTACCATCGCTGTGCCACTCCCGTTGGCTCGCTGTGTAAATCTTAAATCTTGTTGTCATGAAAACGTTCCATAGGGGCGCGTTGACGATGCATGTTTTCATTTTTTCAGCCAAACTGGAGAAAACCAAAAGGTATCGATAATCGAGTTCGTCGAAGGTTCAAAGGGCAGCGTCGTATGCCCAAAATTGGTTACGGAAGCGCTCGAGCAACACGGCACGTTCTGCCGAATGGATTTCGAAAGTTCCTAATCCACAACGTTCGCGTAATTTGACGAAACGTTTGATCGGCTGCTATAATTTTGCTGCTGAATTGATTTTGCAGGATTTAGATATGCTATTGATGCAGAACCGTTTCTTTTGCGGCGAAATTGCGCACACCGTTTCGTCGCGTAATCGCAAGTTGATCGTCGAACGAGCCAATCAACTGAGCGTACGACTGACCAATGGCTTCGCTCGATTGCGTACAGAAGAAAAGGAGTAATCACTTTCGGCGAATAATCATTTATTCCACGACTCGAAGTTTCAATTAAACAATGAAAGTTATGCCACTTTTGTTCGACGTTGACTTTCAGCCGGCTGCTTCTTGTCCGCCTTCGTAAAGTGCTCCATTTCCTATATTGAATTGTTAGTAGCTTTCTGACACCTTTTTCGCAGTCGCTTTTCATGAAGATGAACTCAAAAACAGATCGACGAATTCGTTCGGCAAAACGGAAAGTTCGACCTGGTGCGCTTTTTATTGTTGCGGCAAATCGTGTTTGAGTTGTCCATTCAGAGTTAAGAACGCGTTCGTGGGATGTGTTGCGTTTATGCGAACACTTCAGCTTGGAGACTCCATTTCAAGACAACGTGGAACGAGTTGATGGCACTAAGCTAACAATTGACGACTTTGTACGGAAGTACGAAAAGCCTCGTGTACCCGTTGTTCTAACAAAACTTGTACGACAATGGCCGGCCAGTCGAAAATGGACTGTTGAGGTAACAGTTTTCGTTTGCGTCTTATCTTTTTGCCATTCACTTTTAAGGACATTAATGATTTTTATCTTCCCTCATTACAGTATACCACATTCCATGACTTCTAACTTTGTTGCATCGGAGCGAGCTTAACGTTTCCAAATATGTAAATCCATAATTTATGATAATGCATTCCAAGACTGGCGGCAAGATCGGCGAACGTTGTCGTCATTGCGCCGATCAGCAAGTAGCTTTGACCTTCGGCTTGCTCCCATGTGACGTCACTTCTTTTTCCGAGACGGCCGTCATAAAGAGCAAACACTATTCCGAGTATCCCTATTACCAATGACAGGCGCGTTAGGCGGATTACTGTGTAGTAGAAGTCGAGCAGATGTCCGTACCATCGGCACCCAATAAGCATTGTCAGAAGTAGCGCAATTTCCAGCAGTGCCGTAGTGATGCTAAGGGATATGACGCCGATTTTGTCCGCAGTTTCTAGCAGCTATAAAAGGGCATTGTTCATTTTGTAAACAAGTTCCAAAGGGCGCAAGACAACTTACGCTCCAAGAATCCGTGCAATTCCGTTTGCTCTTCTTTTTGCTAGACACTGTTTTCGTAGTTGTCGTACACGTCAGCGTTGCTCCCATCTCGTCGCGCACTGTGGTATTCGTCTGCGGGATTTTGTATTCTGCATAACACCACGGCATTGAGGTCAACGACAAACTTAACGTTATTATTGCCGCCAATATGAGCGTGCAAAAAATGGCAAACAAAATTATGTTTTTGAAACATTCGCATGACGGCAGTTCGATGTTTGCTTCGTTTCGCATTTGTTCGCCGTTGCGACGGTGCAAAGATGCCTTTGTGTTTTTGTTGATTTCTTTAAAGCGTTTACAGTTTAAATGTCACGTCCTGTTCCTTCGAGCGAATTTGTTGGGTCATTTTTAAACAGATGTCGGCATCCGCGGCTGCCGAAAGTTTTCCCTTTATCATCCGACTGTTATTGTTACAGTACAACCTCGCATTATTCTGTTTGTAGCAAGACTTCAGTGTGTAGAAACTTGTCCTTATAAGGGTCATTTTTATTTAAAATGTGCGGCTTAACTGATGAGCAGAATTGGCGCCCAATTGTTCCACTTCGAACACTGGAATATTTCACGCTCATTTGCATATGTAGGTCAATTGTTACGATTTGAGTACTGGGTTACACCGTCGTATATCTGTTTCGTCTACGTAGAGAAATTTGCATATGTCCGAATTCTTGGCCTTCTTTCCACTGACCATTTTTTTAGATCTTTTATTGGTACAGTAAGGTGCCGTTAGAGTAACAAAAAATGTTTCCCCCGGAGCTTTCGGCTTAGGCCATAACCCGTCTTCGGCGGATAGGCAAAAAGAATTTTTTTTGGAGACACAAATAAATTGACATTTTGCCCTTTAGAGCAGAGACAAGGTTGCTTGATTTCAAATTGCGTTAATGATTTGCAGGTTCGATATGGCGGTTTGCGCAAAATTTATTTTTCAAACTTGATCTTTTTTGTCGTTTTAGCGTTTGCTTCGCAAGTTTGGCGATGAACTGTTTAAGTGCGGCGAAGATGACGACGGCTATTCGGTGAAGCTAAAGTTGAAGTACTTTATTGAATATATCGATTGCCAGAAAGACGACAGTCCATTGTACGTTTTTGACAGCAGTTTCGGTCGGGTAATGATAAGCTTTTTGTTGGCTTTTTGCTTTACATTGTCTTCCTTTTCGATAAAGCGATCAAGGGCGAAAAAGTTGCTTAACGATTACGAAGTACCCATCCTATTCAGGGACGACTTGTTTCGCTATGCGAGCAGTCGTCGTAGGCCACCGCATAAATGGTTCGTTTTTGGACCTGCTCGTTCTGGCACTGGTATTCACATTGACCCGTTGGGTACCCACGCCTGGAATGCCTTGATCGTTGGTCATAAGAGGTAAGCGATGCCTGTTTTTACGGCTCTTCAATTATTTTTACTACGTTTGGTTTTTGAGATGGTGCCTATTTCCGCCCGAAGCACCCAAGGAGATGGTCAAACTTGGTGTCGACGAGGGTGGCGTGCATTGGTCCGAAGCAATTGCCTGGTTTCAAACGCTGTACCCTCGTACGCAGTTGGCCACATGGCCAAGTCAGTTCAAGCCGGTATGTTGGCATAGCAGGCAAAGCGAAGCTTCTTAACATCTGTAGCTATTGCACGTTTAAGGTGGAAGTGTTGCAAAAGCCCGGCGAGTTGATCTTTGTTCCGGGCGGTTGGTGGCACGTCGTCATCAACTTGGACACTACAATAGCGGTGACTCAAAATTATTGCGCCAAGTCGAATTTGCCAGTCGTCTGGCACAAGACGCTACGCGGGCGACCGAAATTGGCCAACAATTGGTATCGCGCTTTGAAGGTACTGCTGCTTTGATATTCGTCCCCATACTGTAAGTGCTACAGTTTTTCTACCTTCCAACTTTGTAGAAATATCGACCAGAAATGGCAGATATCTGCGATCAGGTCAATGTGTCCATTCCTACGGGTATGCCATCGAGTAGCAGTTCAAACAGTAGCAGCAGCAGTAGTAGCTCATCAGTGACTAGTGATAGTGAGGTTCAATCAGATTTAAGTAAAATGTCGTATCAACGCAAGTACTGTCGTCATCGCAGGCGACGGCATTGTAGTCCGGTTGGCAGCGAACGAGCCTGCGAGTGTAGGAACAAGACAACAAGTTGCTCGTAGTCGCCTAACGTTGGCGTACTGTTAATACAGTTAAGCTTAAAGTTTACATTGCCTTCTTGTCAGTTGCTCGAGACGATTTCGAGGGTCAGATGAAATATGCTCATGCAGTAATTGGAGATGTAAATAAATTTTTACAAAAGGAGTGACATTTCGCCCCTTAAAGTATAGATAAGAATGCTTGATTTCAAATTGCATTAATGATTTGCAGGATCAATATGGCAGTTTGCGCGTGATTTATTTTTTAAAAACGACTAGCGGCTATTCGCTTATAAGATACGTTTAGTGCGCTACCATTGCGGCCTGTGACGTGGCAAACGATGAATATTTTATAAGCTGAGTTGAATGTGAGGTTCTACAGTAACCACAGCGTGCCTTGATGACTGCTCTGCTAAGTCAAGCGAACTTCTATTGCATTCTTTAGGGAATGAACTTGTCAAATATTTTATATTCATACTTGAAACGGTTTTGTTCGCTCCTAAGCATTCCATGTCAGGTTAGAGTGTAGCGTAACTCGTTTTAAGCAATTTACCGCTCGTTACTTTGTTTACTTACGAGTCAAGACTGAAGAATTCTTGTAAAGCATTCATAGCTATTTTTGAAAAACAAGGACTGATGAGAACTCGGCAAAAGCTCTGTTGTCACTGTCTTATCACGTACCAGCTTGGGCCCTGCTGTATCCATAGAGAATGCTGCAAGAGATAGCCGTGTTGAGAAAAGTCCACCAAACGCCTATCATTGCCATAATGACCGATGGGCCGCTATGATGACTGATCATGTCTGGATCTATGATGACACGTAGCGTATTCAGACCTGGCGTGTTTTCTTCCCTGTGGCCAGCAATGCAGACTAGCCCGCTGAGGCTTAGCATGAAGGCCAGCATGGACGATATGGTTACGATGACCAAGGAGCGTCGTATCTTCTTTGTGCATCGACTTCGGGCCAT
Organism: Trichuris suis; assembly: GCA_000797535.1. NCBI lineage: Eukaryota > Metazoa > Nematoda > Enoplea > Trichinellida > Trichuridae > Trichuris > Trichuris suis. Next base: position 244,478 of record KN538424.1, read on the forward strand.
GATGGCTGCAAACCAAGCCAGGCAGAAAAGCAGAGTTACCATGCTGCTTATTAGCAAGATGGTGCCAATGAGATCGCCTCCATTTAGAGCCTAAAAATCAAACATTTTCCATTTATGGATGTTTAACCGATGGTTTCTTGTTTTTTCTCTCTATACCTGCCATTGAGAGGTGCAATTGCTTTGGTTGAATATTCGAATGCACGTTTTTGGAATGCCGACTTCAATTTCGATTTGTGCTTCGACGAACGTAATCCACGGCGTCAAAAAGACGGACAAGGCGATCAGTAGTGCCGACATCAAAGTGCCGAACGCGAACGCCCATTGAAGCACCAACTGTTGCGTGCAACCAATTGGTCTCTTTCGCAGCAGCTTCATTGTGGTCGACTGCGTTTCGTCCCGAATGGCCTCCTTGGACGACGACCCTTTGTATCCGCAGCAGTTCGATTGCGTAGGTCCAACTGCAATCTTAGTGCAAAACAGGCGCGCCATTTTGGCGTCCTTGGAAAATTGTGCGAGCTGTTTTGACACGCAATGGACTTCAACTTGTTCAATGATAAGTCAGAAAAAGTGAGAACAGTTAAATATGCGGTCGCTTCTCCCCAGGTAGGCTTCATTTCAGTCACTGTCAGTGCGTGTATAGACCGAAAGTCTGCAATCGATGAGTATAATTCTGAGTGGCGGGTTCTTTTAATTAGCTGAATGCATCCATACCTTCCGCGAAAAGCTGCTTTGATAGGTGGTCAGTTGCTTTTCGCTAAGGCTTCGATTGAACCAACGAATGAGGGATTGGTCGAAGACGGTTCCGTACGTCATTAAGTATAACCTATGTGAATTTACGATTGATTGATCACCCTTTTGAGGGGCAAATCATTTCTGGACGACGGCAAAGTATTGTTAGCTTATGAGTCTTTTTTTCCTCATCTGTTTGTCTGCTGAATGCATTTGAAAAAGTTTGCATCGGTAGCTATAGTGGATGAGGCAGTTGAAATGGCGTTGAAATATTAATAACCCGATCCGTGACGTTATATTTCGAATTGAGCTTGCAGAATTGTTCACTGTTTACCTTCTCGTCTGAGTTGATGTGGCGAGACTTGATTAATTTCCATAACGAGACGTATTATTAAGTAAAGAACCTTATTATCTCTTTCGTATTGTATTGATGCCAATGAACTGATCTTTCCATCCGCGTTTAATTAGTTGATATTATTGTACGATCTCGAAGCAGCTACATGTAGGCGCCCTTTTCAAATTTTGCAAAGTTGCGTCCAACATATAGCTGCTTTGAATCCTTCCTTATCCGTATGGACATGTCTTAGCGTGTTCATCTTTTCGATTTTTACGCATTTGAAATAAAGCTATTATTTGCTGTTTATTTTAAATGGGTCTCATGGCAGCTTCCTTGCATTGCATTTTGTTAGTTGCGTACAGTTGCACGCAGCTGCCGAAGTGATCTGAAAAAATGAAGATACGGCGCGGGGCGGTCGTCGCTATCTTATGAAACATATTGATTAGCTGCTTTAGCAGTCGCCTACATCGCACGAAGTCGCTAAGCAAATAAGCTTCTTTAAGCACCCACACGTTCAGCATTAGATTAATTCAAAGCTTTAACGCCTTCGACGCCTACCAGATGATACGAAGTGTTAATATATGCGTTAACGGCGGCCTTTCTTTGTATCTCCGCGTGCAGTTTAATTAGTAAGTCTACTTTTCATTAATTTATTTGCTGGATGTCGCCGCAGCTTAGTGAATCTTCGCAGACTTTTCAGCTTTTTTGTTCTTATTTAGCGATTTCTCGAAAAGGCGTGAAAAAATAAATCCATTTCGCAACATAAGAGGCGTAGCAAGACACTTAGGTTGATTAGCTTCATCTTTGCTCTTTCCCTAACCTGACCATCAATAATCAATACCGTATGACATTTAAATTTGAAATGTAACTTCCTCGGTAACAGTTTCGCTCTTTCATGTTTCTTGCCTTTCTACGCTGATGTCCTTTTACGCGCAGTTGAGTGTCGTAAGCGAACTGCCCATAGCAAGACGTCTTGGAGGAAAAGAAGACATCTAACCTGCAAATCACTTATTCTTTAAACTTTTAAACCGATTTTTTATGAAAAGCCGTTAGTGCCGCACAATAGCGAAGTACGATTAGAGTATCTGACTTCCTGTATTCCCTCTGTCTTCATTCTACCTAGTGACGGCTTCCAATTTTTGAAGGGAACGATGCATCGCCCTCTCTGCGCGTAACTACAGTAGGGTTGCACATTTTCTTCAAACCATTTAAATACGTTTCCTAAGATGTAATGCTTGTTAGAATGCAATCGTAGATGGTCAATTTGCTATCTTAGATTACGCGTTGCAAAGTTGCAATTCAGACGCGTATAAATTATTTGTGCCGGTCAAGAAAGATTAGCGCGACGCTGCCGCAGCTTACGCGATGCTATTGCATAGATGTCCCGCTTTAATCGATGCTATGCTGTTCAAAAACGAAAAATAAACATGAACAAGCACGCAGGAAAATCATTTGCATCAAAACGGAGAGAGAGACGACGTCTGTCGGCCTGCGTGTGTTGACGAGAGAAAAATCTTTTACATACGTACACTAAGCTCGACGCATTTGACGGCGGCTCGAGCGCGAAGAAAAAACAAAATGCTAAAACGACTGTTGGGCAAATACGCAGCACATTCTGACACCCGCTGACCTACTTGTCCGGGAGCAAATTTAAGAAAAAAGCAAAATATTGGCTACGACAGCAGTTGACACTTTGATCGTCATTATCACAGGTAAGAGAGAGAAGAAACACGTCTTTCTCTTTGACAGTATTATATATGTCCACAATGCTTGCATTGACGTAGGCATTTTTAGGGTGCACCGTCGGGCACGAACTCTGTCTCTGTTTGTGAGAGATAACGGAAATGTCTAAGTAGTTTTCAACATGAACAGCAGCAGCTGACGTCGTCGTCGTCGTGGAAAAGAGATAGGCGACAGCGGCAGCGGCGGGTAAACGAGAAACGCCGTTCGAAGACGAGGCAAAGTACTATCTGCGAACGTGAGACATTACCCGCGGCGAGAGAGATAAGTAAAGGACAAAAGAAAAACAAACACAGAACGGCGGTGCTCCTCCTGACATCATGCACAATTTTTGGGCAGTTCTTTGAACCGGATGATACTTTTTGAATCTACGACAAAAAAAGGAAAAAAATGTCATCAGCTAAAACAAAAGAAAAAGCGGACACGCTAACGTCCCTTTGGAAGCAGGAAAGGAAGGTTGAGGAAATAAGCATCTCTACAGAAACAGAAAATGATCTGAAGACTAGAAAACTAACGTTGAACAAATAAACTTTACCTAACGAGAGAGAGAGAGATTTACCACAAACTATTCGAGAGAGAGATGGCCAATGACAACAAAACGGAAAAGAACTGATGATGCTGATGGACCCAAGGAAATTATTCAAAATAAAAGAAAAAGAAATTTAAGTAAACGCGGGAAACTGAATCGTCACTTCATTTGCTAATTATTTGCCACCGGTACATGTTCGCCAGCCTCGGAACTATCCGCGCCCGCCGATTCCGTACTCGCTTCACCTTCTACGGCATTTTCGCTACCGCCGTTCGTGTGCAGCTTTGCCATCTCTTCGCATACGTCCATGAAGTAATTGCGAAAGCGAATCCACCCTTTCTCCGGAACGGATATGACGCTGCGAACTTCAGCTCGAACCTGCGATCAAAAAACAATGGTCAAACAATTTGGACAACGCATCTTGTTGAAACTGGCCACTTCAGAGATACGCATGAATACGCCGCGACGATTCTGACGAACATCACAGTAGAACACTTTGTTGTCCGTGCGAATGCGGATGCTTTCCGGCAGAGAAGCCTGACTATCAACAATATCTATATAGAGTAGAGGTAGACGGTAATGGCGTCAAGGAGTAACAAGGGAAAGGAGACTACTTGCCTTTGCCGTAAGTGTCCAACAATTCGTCCAAAGCTTCGCGCAATTTCTGCATACCCTCGGCCGGAATGGCTATCTGGGATCGCGGCCCTGGCAATCTGGACACCGTTTGAGTGACCTGCAAAATCGTCATTAGAAAAGCGAATCTGAAGTCTGCGCAACTAACTATCATTTTGCACGTACGCTTTGGATCATGCAACTCGAAGCTTTCGAGGCACGGATGCCTCGAAAGCTTCGAGTAAGTTTTTCAAATAAACCATTTTACTTTTAGACAGACCGAACCTGTAGGAAAAAACTTACGCATTCCACCTTGTCAAGATAAATTTTGTCGAGTCGGCATAAAGAGAGCGGAAAAAGAAGGAGCAGCCTACCCGTAGGAACTTTCCACGGCTGTTTTCCTTAAAGTCCAAATAATATCGACGGTTCTCCTGATAGATCACGTCCGACTTCAGAAGAGAACTCGGCCCGTTTTGCTTCTTGCTCTCAACTGCTTCCGATTCTTGACTTGTACCTGCGCATCAATTAAGTCAGGTAAAAGAACGCGGGAACTCATTAACTCGCTGTTCTAGGCGAACAATAGCTTAGAACCAATTGCGTTGCGAACCAAAATGCTTTAGGAGACGAGACTACGCATTGAAACGACTCTTGCGCGATCACAAAACAGTTCTCCATTACGCTATTTAAATATAGGCAGGTATATATTGCTGGAGTCCATATAAATCAAGTTCAGCGAACGTCTGCATAATCAATTAATAACATTAGCAGTTACGGAGTGACAACTGAAGCCTTTCTAACATAGTAAAGCGTTCAGAATTGGAGAGTTTCACAGCGCGCAACTGATAAGGACTTTATAACTGACGGAACAACTTTTTTAGTTCACAACATGCAACTGCAATTGCAGACGCTGCACTGAGTGCCTCTAATCATCTACGCTCAGCGTCTATACGTGCTGAAACTGGAGGAAATCAACTTGTTTATGATGCATACTGCTACTCCATCAAATGTGCTAGCATAATGTCAAGAATCGAAGGAGTTCGATTTGTCATGGCAAACAAAGGCAGCGTTAATACATACGCGACGGCTGGAACAGAACGTCAAGATAACTAACCTGCGCATAGCTACAGTAACCGTTCAAAAATTTAAAACAGAGCAGGAAAACGGTAGCTTCATTATGTCTGACGTTAGTTCTGTTTCAGCGGTGCTTTCAATAATTATGTTGATGCAATGAGCAAAATGTTCAGCGTTAAAGGCAAGAATGGCTTACCTATTTCTTTGTAGTAATTTTCCATGTTGATTAGACGTTTCTTGAATTCGCTGACGGCTTTTACGGACATGAAAACGCGACTTTTGCGCCCTCCAACGCCGACCTAAATATGAGGGAAATATCTCCCTTAGAAGGTGGCTGCATGTTGCAACCTCTGCAATTTTCATGAACCTTCCCCGACGATTTTGCTTGACGTCGATGTAAAAACGCTTCGATTGAATTTGCAGCATACGAGAAGCCAACTCCTCTTCATCTCGAACGACTCCTTCGGCTGGTGATTCTGAAACAAAGCACCTATTTTAAAGTGCGATCAGTCTACTTTTCAGTCGAAAGCAGCATCGATTCAACAATGACTGCTGTCGATTGGAAGAAAACGCAAAAGGCGTGGAAGACGACGTTTGAGACAGAGCAGACTTACCGTCCGCCATTGAGATTGGTAGTAAAGGCAGACGGCCAACTGAACAACGTTGGGGACAATAGAGTTTCAAAACCAACCACCAGAAGCAATCTGGTACACCTTTGTTGCGACACAAGCCACTTACCAGAAACGACCTGTAAATGAATGAACGTAGCTACAAGCATAAACGATGAGTACGCTCATATGGGCACGCTGCTGTGTTGCTCAACGACGGGGATCACGGGACACTCTGTACAAATCGTTCATAGCGTCTCTTAAAACGATGAATTGCTGCGATAGGAGAACGTTAGCCAAATTTCGTCTCATATGGCAAAGCTAGCGACGAAAGCGAAAGTGGAACAGCAGAATGGAAAGACGACGGAACATTTCCCGTCGGCCTTTCGAACTTCGACAAGACAGCCGCCCCATCGCTAACGGCAAAGAGACTCCCCGACTGGTGGTGGACCAAAGCGATGGGGAGCAACGCTGAAATCTTCTGCATCATAGCTACAGCACCATAAGTAAAAGGAGCTAGTCATAATCACAGTAACAAGCAGTGGATACATAGTCCACGCCCCAATCGATAAAGTGGATCAATGGCGATACTCAATGAAGTGCAAAGGCTCATGATGCAGTCGAGTGACTGCAGGCACCCGTCTCGCCTACGCCACGCTTCGGTAGAACCGCATTCTCCTCCGCGGAACAGCCGGGCCGCCGCTGGACGAGACAGCCGCCAGCTGTCATCAATGCAAACGCTGTCACGCGCGAGTGACGAATACTGTAAGCAGCTGATTTAAAAAACGTCTGCTCTTAATGATGCTGAGGTTCACTTTAAACATTGGCTTCAGAAGATTAAACTGCGGCTACTTTTCGCTGCCGTCAAATATGCAAAAGAGCTAATATTCAAATTGGATTAATTTGAGAAACAAAAAAAGAATTCATCGCGCGCATTTTAGAATTACAACTATCTACGTAACTGCCTGAACGGAAAGTGAATGAGTTTTTTTGCTCTATTGATTGGTCAAAATTTGACTACAATGTTAGTTCAGTGTTGATTAGATAAGTTTTTCCAACTCTTTACTATTTCGAAAGTCTGTTGCCTTTGCCTCAGTTGTTCTGAGTAAATAGAATACGCGACGTACGGAATGAGCAGATGCAGCTTTCAAGCAGTCCTGTTAAAGTATTTTAAATGAGTTTGCATTTAAAAACAGCGCAGTCTTCGTAACCAACGGTTGCACAATTTTCTTCGTCTGTATGTTGGTACCTGAATTCATTTATGTAAATTTTTGAAGCGGGACTTATGGAGTACACTTCTCAGTAGATGTTTACTTTGGCACTGCAAATGTGATT
>KN538424.1:251538-294690 GCA_000797535.1 Trichuris suis
CAAATTATCTTGTTCTCGTTGCTGTCAGTTCCGGACAAACCGTTGACGCAACGCCGCTGTTCCCCATTAATCGCTATCCCGCGTTTGCTTACGTTTTGTTCCTACAAAAATGATGCGCAGGCAACATTCAGTTGCGCTTCTCTAAATAATGATTTTTTAAACCAAAATCAATTACTGGCTGCGCTTTCATCTTTGTTGACATAGTAAAAATGTACGCACAAGCGAAATAGCTATTGGCAAAGTGCTTAGTGAATTCGCCATTCACCGATAAAAATAGCAATTTGTCACTCGTCAGTTCGTGTGTTTTTCAAATCTCTCGCGCGAGCGTTGGGAATTCGTCATTTCTGTTAAACAACAAAGCAAGCCGTTTTAACAAAGGACATTGATCGTATGCGGTCGTGTGAAAATCTTATTAGCGAAAGTAAAATATCAACATTTCGTGTGGATTGCGTCTTCTGGGGGAGAATTGAACACTGCGCTATCAATCCTTTAGGATAAGCACGAATTTTCCAATGCCTCGCATTTTGACAATTATGGTACCTGCTTATCACATAACTTAAATTCTTTTAGATTTCCAGAGCGATCTTTCCTCTCGGTGACCAGCGTGTGATTTTCTGCGTTTATAGAAATGTTAAGAAATGTGAAAGCTCTTAGAAAATCCAAATTTTTGTGCAATTAAAATTTTGCCGCATCCATCATTCCACGTTTTGCACGAAGATAACAAGTTTCATTTGCTCAGTTAATTTGTTTGCCTGTTAAATTATGTTTTAGTGGTTGTTCGGTAGGTGGCGCCTTTGGAGTAGGGTAAGCAGTAAGTAGTAAGCAGGATGTATATAGAAGAGATAGCAAGTCACGATGACTCCTCCAAGGCATAAAATAAACCCACTTTTAATCTCGTATTGCTTTTTTCTAACTGTTGCACTTCTTAGTCCTTTTGAAACTCGCTGGCTTAATGAATGATTGCTTATCGCTCTTAAAGACGCTACTGCTATATACTGTCGGCAAATTTTTTAATTTTTGCGCTTTGCGAAATTCCTGAATTTAAGCTGCATAGACTCGCGCTCAGTGATTAGCGCCTGTTCTTTTCCCACCTAAGGCTGCTCGTTTTTTAGTAGAAAAAAATGCAAAATTAGCAAACGATTTTATGGGCCAAACTGCGGAATATTTTTTGCGTTTAACCTTCCCTTAGATAGTAGCCTCTAATAGGCTTTTGGGACAATTTAAACTTACAATTACTTGCAAATCAATTTACGACACTGTATGCATCATGCAATGACGTGGTTTGTAAACTGCCACTTGTCTTTGCGCGGAATGGACAATCTCGTAATGCGCTAACTACCAAATTTTGTTCTCGATCGAAGAATCAAACCGAAATGTGGCTGTGGGACTGGTTCTCCAGCGTTCTTAGCTCGCTAGGTAAGCTTCAACTTGTAACACCGTACGTCGTAGTCGTTGTCCCGTTCGGTTCGAGCTATTGCGCTGCTTCAAATTATGCTAATCCGCGTTTTAAATTGCCGTAATTGCGGCAAAATTGTATCTTACTAGTTTTGTTTACGTTTTTCATGTGTCCTTTCGTTTTCACCATACGGGCTTTCCAATTTAGGTCTGTACAAAAAGTCAGGGAAGCTTGTCTTTCTCGGTTTAGACAACGCTGGCAAGACAACCCTGTTGCATATGCTTAAGGATGATCGAATGGCCCAGCACGTACCGACGTTGCATCCCAGTAACTTTCTACCATCTCCACATACATATAGTGGTAGTTTGTCTTTTCCGCTTTAGCATCCGAGGAACTATCGCTTGGTGGGATGAATTTCACAACATTTGACTTAGGTGGACATGCTCAAGGTTGGCATTCACTATTTTTGTTCCATCCTAACAATTGTCCCCAACAGGCCTACGTCATTTCCTGTTGTTGTTGTTGTTTTCTTCTTGTTGCTTAAACCTTTGCCATTTCAGCCCGTCGTGTTTGGAAGGACTATTTTCCAGCAGTGGACGCAATTGTGTTTCTTGTGGATGTTGCCGATCTGGGTCGTCTAAACGAAGCAAGAGAAGAGCTCGAGGTAAGCTTCCATCAGATTTCCGAGGGGGGATAAACTTTTTTTTAAAAATTAAACCTCCGTATCCTACGTGTGACGTTATTTAGAGTCTGCTCACCGATGAACAAGTGGCCAGTTGCCCTATTTTGGTTCTTGGCAACAAAATTGACAAAGGTGCTCCTATCTCGGAAGAGCAGCTGAAGAGTGCATTAGGACTGTATGGACTGACGACAGGAAAGGTAAGTCGTATTATTATTTTTGTATCTTATATCAAAATGTTATATTGCAAAAGCTTCGCTTAGCTGTGCTAGTTTCCCATTGCGCATTAGTTCGCTTTTTGTCTATAAGCAAAGGCGCGCGTCTGCTCGTCACTTGCTCAGCGGCAACATCGTAAAACAACGTATTGTAGGCTAAGAGCAGTCGATCGGAACTCCCATCTCGACCAGTTGAAGTGTTCATGTGCAGCGTGCTTAAGCGGCAAGGTTACGGAGAAGGCTTTCGCTGGCTGGCGCAGTTTATTGACTAATAACTGAAAATGATGATGATGGTCATCGATCAAACGGGATTACCGAACCAGTTCCTGTTTTTTATAATTCCATTAACAACCATTGCTCTGCCGAATACTTTTGACTAACATTTCAACGAGAGATTCCCTATTCTGGCCATTTTGCCACCGAATGACGCGCCTTCGTGTTAAATATTTTTTATTTATTTTCATTTTCTCCGATTTTATCGGCACTCCGTCGTCAGTCGGGTGGTCAGAATCGACCATAAGCGGTGTGGTTACACCAATGGCGTTTTATTTCACAAATTTTTTCAAGAACAGTATGGGCACGAAAAACGTTTGGCGAATTGCACAATATTTGCATTTGAACCTGAGCATCTTCGCCAACGGTCATGGCTGCATCTGTAATAACAATGGGCGATTATTACGAAGCGTCGTATAGGCGTTTTCTAACGGCATGCAAGGGACAACGGACATTGGCACAAGCCCCTAAGCAGCGAACTTGGGTGCACAACGATTGTACCTTTAGGGGCTTCCAGCCGCAGCCAGGCAGAGGCAGACCATCCGGTCCCAGCGGGCATGGCGCGTCCAAACCCGGGATACCCTGGAAACATTGTGCAACGTTTCCTCGTGTGATCGAGTTGGCAGTAGTGTACTGTGCCAGTGTTTTGTTCTTGCACGCACNCGCGCAATTTCAAACTCTGGCCTTACCTGTTCTCCCTGAAGACCGCGTGGTCCTTGTTTGCCGCGAACTCCCTTTTGGCCAGGGTCACCTTTAGCACCTTTAAGCCCTTGCGGTCCCTGTTGTAAAAAAAGACGAATAATCGAAGAGCGTATGCGCTCAGCAGTTGGTTACTATTGGTCCCGGCGGTCCTTGTTCACCTTTGTCCCCTTTTGGTCCTGGTAAACCTTGCTTTCCCTATAAGGATCATTGCGTCGAAGCTGCAGACAAGCTTAAAGGTACGAATAAGTTGCAGGCAGCATGCAACAACAAAGTTTCCTTGCAGACCGCCGCCGGAGGATAAGTTGCTTAGGCAAGATTACTTATACATACCGTATGACCGGGCAAACCTGCTTGTCCAACTGGTCCAGGTGGACCCTATAAAGCATTATCGTCATCTACAGTAATCGGTCTGGCATTTCCAGGCGTTTATTTAGACCTTAATGCTTTTAGGCAACGCAAGCCCTATGCTTGTAAATGAAAGGCTTATTAACTTAATTTCTCTCTGCCTTATGCAAATGAGATAAGTTTGGCAGTCGTAGCGTGCAGCAGAAAGGAGGCTTTGGCTAAACGATTCTGTAGGTAAGATCGACTGTACGTTTTTATGCAAATAGCATTTGAAATTTTAAATATGCTTCCCATTTCCTTGAGCTCCAGCGATTTCCATGCCGAATGGTTTAGGTTGTTGGCAAAGCAAAATTTTTACTTACCGGAAGACCCATGGTACCGCGCATACCCTTTTCGCCTGGTTCGCCTTTTGGTCCAGGCGGACCTGGCAGACCAGTTGTTACTCGCGGGATTGCGGATAGGCGAGGCGGCAACATTCGAGTCACGTGATTTTCAATATTGGGTTCCGGTAAACCTGGACGACCCGGTGGACCCGGCAAACCGGGTGGTCCTATCAAGCCCCGATCCCCTTTGGCACCTGAATGACCCGGTAGGCCTTGAGGACCTTGTATGCCTTGCGGTCCTGGTAGGCCAATGATACCAGGCGGTCCAATTGGACCGACAGGACCCTGGCAAAGGTAAGTTGTTTGTCAAAAAAGAGGAGGGCCCATTTCTTACCGGTAACCCAGGTGGTCCAATATGGCCCGGTTCTCCTCGAAGGCCAGGCAAGCCCGGTGGTCCTCTTGGCAGTTTTGCGAATATTTGGTCAAGAACATTGGAGTCGTCTATGATTCTTGTTTCACCTGGTGGGCCTCTGTATCCCTGCAAATAGATGGTGCAGTTATATATATGCGATGATGACATGTTAGCGTGTTAGCGAGATTTCGTCAAAAATGCAAAAGCGGTTAGCTCAGTGATGGCATACTTAGTTTTGCTTACCTTTTGGGTGCTGTGTTAGTTGTTTTGCAAAAGCAGGCAAATGTGATGTTGCTTTTCTTTAATTCGTGTAGCAGTGGTATATCGGTTTAGCGAATCTTCCAAACTGGGTATTGTTAGCTTTGTAAGACAGTCTGCTTTGGACAAGCATGCACATGCGGGACAACAACATTCTGACGCATAAGATGATGATCATGCAAACGCGTACAACGTCATCAATTACGTTACAGGTGACGTCACATATGAGTATAGACACTACGTTTGTCTGCTATTAGTGGTCATACCTTTTTTCCTCTTCTTCCTCTGTCGCCTTTTTCTCCTTTCCATCCCGGCGGGCCAGTTTGACCCTATGGTATGCTATCATTATTTTTAACATACCTGTTGAATTAGTAAAGCTAACCTTTGGTCCCATTGGTCCCGGAGGCCCAGGTGGCCCTGGTGGTCCTTCAATGAAGGCCGCTCGTCCGGAGACACCAACTGAAGTTGCAGACATTGCTTCAGCCTTACTACCTTTCTCTCCCTGAAGGCATTCAGATTTTTTTTGGAGTTCAAATTTATGCAATTAATCACATCCAACAAATAGCATGCGGAAAAGATGAGTAGCATTTTCACCTTTTCTCCAGGCTTTCCCGGTGTACCCGGCATTCCAGGCATTCCTACAATGCCTGGTTCTCCTTTGGGACCAGGAGGACCAGGACTACCTGGCGGTCCTGGCAAAGGTGCCCGAGGATAGTTGCTGCTGCCCTGTTGGGCAATGGCCGACGATACAAGTGGGCCTGCAATTTTGCCAGGATACCCTCGAGGACCCGGCGCACCGACTGTTCCCTTTTCGCCCTGACGAACATACGGCATTTTGCAAAATTAAAGGAAAACAAGAAAAAAACAGTGGGGCGAAGGCTAAGGTCGTCGCCATGTTCTCTCACCGGATATCCTGGAGGACCTCGGACGCCTGGTCTTCCCGGGAAACCGGCTAATCCTTGGTCACCTTGAGCACCCTACGAACAGGACAACAGACAGACAGCTATAGGGCATGCCGACATCAATTCGCTTTGCAACGATTGGACGTACCTTTTGGCCAGGAATTCCAGCGGGTCCGACGGGCCCTGGTTTTCCAGGCATTCCTGGTCGACCAGGGTCTCCCTAAAATTGGTAGCGGTTGTTGTTTTATGCTTTAGCGTTGCTAACTAGCCTTGGGTCCAACTATGGAGCGACCATCGAAGCCAGGAAGACCTCGATCACCTTTGTCACCTTTTGTACCTGGCAAACCGGCCGGTCCTGGTGGTCCTGGTTCACCCTAAAAGCCAAGCGGTTCAACGTAGAGTTTGTTTTAGCACGAAACGTGCATGTATGGACAACAGGTACAACACCAAGCAGCACAGGTAAGAAGTTAATATATGCAAGAACACGACGAGTCTACAACGAATAAACCTTTAGAACTTTCATGGGAAAGTTGTAGTAGATTGTATCGTCTTTGCCATCGTTGGATAACGGTTGGCCTCCTTCCTAAAAATTGGCCACACCGTTTGACCGTTGCAAAGGGTCCACCTCAGTGGGAAGGTGCCTTTTCTTAACCAATAGTATTGCGTCACAAAACTTACCCGACGTTTAATTAGACGAAAGTCACGTCCGTTCACGGTCGATTCTCCCTAAATAAGGATTTGAAAAGCGACATTTCTTGCATAAGGAGATGAACCTTGGCTCCAGGAGGGCCCATTAAGCCTTGTCGACCGGCTGGACCTCTTTCTCCCTGAATTTTTTAGGCAAAGCGTTGTTGGTCACTTGGACGAAAGCTGGTCACCAGCTTACCCGATCGCCTTTTTCTCCTTTGACGCCCGGAAGTCCCTAAATGCAAATTTTTCAATGTGGATGCAAATTAGTAGCGCGCATGCAATTTTTACTTGGTCGCCCTTCGAACCGTCCAAGCCAATTGGTCCCTGTAGAAATTATTTAAACACGCTTGAATGTGAGGAAGCGACAATTCTTACCGGGAAGCCTGGATATCCTCGGGAACCTTTGGGTCCCTAGAAAGTGAATCGTTGCACAAGTTGACAGCATGGATTGAAAGGTTCTCCTACCGCTGGTCCTGGTGGACCCGGCGGTCCTCGTAGGTGTCTAAGTTCGTACGGTGGGAGTCCGTACAGGTCATCGCTTCTGGCCCTTCTGGTGCTTCTCTTACCCTGTACGCGTAAATAGGGATGTTGAAAAAAAAAATAGCTACTACTACTGGGTGTTCTCCTTACGGGATGGCCGTCCTTACCGGGATAGCCTCTGGGTCCCTGAAAAGCATACGCTCCCTGTCCAGACGGCACTAGCAAGAGAGAGAGAGCATGCGCCTACCTGAATACCATTGACTCCGGGCAGACCTGGTGAACCCTGCAATAGCACCAACGGGTGTACATTAAATCCAAAGTGAATTTCCACAAGAGTGCACCTACCGGTTGTCCGGGTGAGCCTGGCAGTCCTGCAAGCATATAGAGCTGTTAGCAGTGCAATACGCATATTGACGCCTTAAGGATTTTGGAGATAGGACCTAAGTGGGGAAATGCAAAGGCGCGTATAGTGTTTTTCTAAGTCTTCTGTTGGCCGTGGGTGATTCTACAGTATGCGTTTTTAAAAATTGTTTCCTCCGCAATGACCTGCTTCCTTAACAGCCGTCTTTAAGGTAGGTCCTTTGCGGGTAAGGTTTTTTTGTAGAATAGATTGCGCCTCTTATGGAAGAAAATTGAGTGGAAGGACATGTGTCCTTTCCCAATGGCTTCCTTAAATGGAAAAGCTTGCAGTTGCATGCAATGGTCTCGTCCCTGACCCGTCGAAATGGTTGAGCCCATTAAGTGGCATTTAATTGGCTGGCGGCATTGTAGGAGGCTATTTGGTCTTTTACTGGCTTGTTTCTTCGTAGCGTACGTTGAAAGGAGTGGAACCCCGAGGCAACACATGCCGCGTTTCCGCCACTATCCGACGGATATATTGGAAATGAGCATCTCTTTTCATTTGCGGCAGATGGGGCGTCAGGCGGAAAATTGTATATGAAATTCTCAGTATGAGCTCTTGACCGCTCGAGTAGCCTGTTAACAGCGCTCCAAAAGCTTCTGTTGATTCTGCCGAATGCTTATCGAGTTTGGACGTCGTTTGTCCAAGATGATATTAGTGGCCACTTCAGCTTGATAAGGTCGTCAGGCGTCTGGCCGCCGCCGCCGTCGTCGTCTCGACAACGTCTTCATTATCGCGTCGTCCCTTTTTGGTCATCGGGTCAAAGCCGATCGGCAGTTTCTATCGTAGCTGACGCGATGGGTTCGCACGTCGGGTGCCAACGGCAGCGGGCGACCCTGAACCGGTTGGTCGCCCGAAATGCCATGTGCTTGCTTGGCCTTTGACCCTTTTGGCTCGCATTGGCATTGCGTAAAGTGGTCAGCTGCCGACCACATGTTTCGTCTGTCGGCTACGGTAGCGTTTTCTTTTGGCGCGTGTTCACCTTTGCCTTTTGGAGGGGGCGTAAAGTTGAAACGACAAACGAGTACGGAAGAACAATGCAATTTTTAGCAAATAGCGGTTGCACCGTCAACACCCGTCTGACCCTGACCCGGTGCCACCTGGGCTACCACTGTCACGTCCTACCGGCGGTCAGTCAGTCGTGGTCGAGAGCAAATATTTTGTTGGCCAAAATTTTCTGCGGTCAATTGCCATGAAATTGTAGCTCACATTCGGCGGCGGTGGTGTTGTTCCTCTACGATGAAGCAGCGTTGTCCACTTTGTGGGGTCAGGGAATAATTGATATGCGGCAACGTGGCGTCTCGTTACGGCTTTATGTCCGCGCATTAAATTACTCTATCGTTTACGAGCGGCCTTTTGCCTGCTCTCTTTTAGCCGCAGATCCTACCGATAGCGATGTAACGACACGCTTCTGGCATAGTCAAACTTTTCGTCATATATACATGTGTCAGTTTTTTTCAAAAACGCGCTATAACTCAACGACCAGATTGTAGACAGCGTCGTAGAGCGAACGCTTGAACAACGGCAGAAGGCCTCCGGAAGCTGGAATAAACAACATCGACCAGGCCGACCCGGCAAATGAGGTTAGCCCTGACGGCGTTAACAAGTCACCACGGGGTCCATGCGTGTATCATCTGTCAGGGTCTTAGCTCGATTCGCGTTTCCTAAGAAAATCTCTTTCTTTCCATGTTGCCGAAAGATTCGTAGCGTTCCTCCAGGTGACGACCAACCGACCGAGGTGCTAATTAGCGCCTAAGGCTCAGCGGCGCGGCTTTCATCCGGGCGCTAAGCTTCTACGCAGGTGCGCCAGTGGCACCGATCATTACGGCGACAGGGCGCCGGAAAAAGCTGACTCCAGGCATTGTGCCATTTAATCGCCCTACGTGCCATTGCTGATCGCATTGTGCAGCCTCGCTTTGACAACCGTCGGGGGTTTAGGCTTTGCTTGGCGGATCCCCCCCCCCAATCCCAGAGCGGACAAGCAATCGATGAAGTTCTATTTTTACCTGGCGCGCATAGACAAGGATGGATGCCGGCAGTGGCCCTCGATGATCGACCGGTCGAATTGCCAGACCTGCTGAGCAATCGTTGCGACATCTGTATGAAGAAGAATATGCGTAGAAATTAAAACGTAAAAAAAGATGTATCATACCGTTCTGTCCACCGTTGAAAGAAGGTTATTGGCTTTCAGCTCGGACAGATTGGTTTCCAGGGTACGTAGACGTCGTTCAAGCTGCACTAGTCGAACGAACATGAGCAGCGTGCACGCTACTGAGACTAGTAACGCCACGGAGGCAATAGCCAAGGCGGCGCGGGTTGACGGACCAACAAATGGGCCCTCTTTGTCCAACCTTTCCTTTAGGCATTTGTGTCGAAGAGGTTTCAGAACTATCCGCGAGCGTTTTCCTCCGATCGGTCGACGTGTGGAGCTCTTATTCTTGGTCATCGTCTTCGATTCGGTCAGGAGGTGGCTCAGCTCAGGCGCCGAGTCGGCAACCTCCATTTTGTAACCCTACTGCGCACGCTAAAAGCTAATATCTCTACTGCGAACGGATGGCGATGGTCATTGGGGCTAAATGGTCCCGCTCGAACTTTCCCCTCGCATCTCGGCGTAACAGAAGTGAGGGACGGTGAACGCTGATTGGTTGCCACTACGTCAATGGGCGGAGTTGGTAACGACGCGCCCTCACCGTTGGAGCCAATGTCGGTAGGCCGACCGAGAAGTTGACGGACAATTGCGCCAAGTCTGCCGCGGTGGTTGGTTGGCTTATCGGCCCGACGGATCGGCTGGACATGGTGGTCATGGGCGCCGGAACACGGCGGCATCGGTTATCCGGCGCTAACGAGCCCTCTGTGCCGCAATTTTTACAGGCGCCATCTGGCGGCGGCGCCGACACCCAATAGATCATTTGAAATTTTATGTTGCGACTTATGAACGCCATACATCGCACTTCCGCCTGCTGAGCTATGTCAACTTTCCCATCGTGAATTGGTTACGTTTTGCAGGCACGATCGGTAGGTGGGTGAACGAAATGTTGAGCATTTAGTGAACTTCTTAATATTCCCTGGGCGGACTCCGGATGCCCGCGAGCTCAGTGCGTCGCGTTTGCGCGTAAATGAACGACGTTAAGATTTTGGGTGGAATATTAATGAGAGGCAGCTGACGAGCGACCAAAGCGCGCGCGCGCGTTATGCGTGGGTTCTTTGGTGCCTCAGGAACCCCTACCGAACAACCCATGGCTTGTTGTAGGTGTAACCCTCATGGGCAACCTCGTTAGCGGACGGAGCTGCCGGCGAGCTGCTTTTTTGTTACCATCCGTTTAGCAAAGTTCTTTGCCGCCCCTCCGGCGGGATTGCGTGCTGGCACGCGCGCAGGCAAGCAATGGTCGTAAAATTGTGGGCTCAAAAATGCGGTCGCTTTTTTTGTTGCTTTTGTTCGTCGCTACGAACAGCGATGTCTAAAGGAAACCGGTTTTTGCAATTTGACCGCCAAAGGCGGATGGCCATTGAAGGAAGGACGAGTTGACCTTTGCGGTCGCCTTGTAAAATGGGATAACTTTTTTGCGAGCATTTCCACTCATATTCATACGCGTCACCTTTTCATCCTTATCAGAAGGTACGCTTATCGCGCTTGCTTGGCCGGCGATCATACGCGACCAAGTCAAAAGAGTAGTACTGTAATTTTTGAATTTGAATCGAGTGGTTACCTGAAAATCGTTTTTGAACTGTTCAACTTTCGCGCTTGTCGCCCGAAAGGACGCGCTAAGCTTCAAGGCAGTCGATGCAATAAACAATTATGACGTTCCTTTTCGAAGGTCGCAATCTTTTTCAACAACGTTTTTTGACAAATTGATAGACCTTAATGTTCCCTAAATGGGAAAATTGGTGCGCTTGTTCAAGGTTGGCACTGTACGGGAAGGTGGAGCGGAAAAGTGAGCAATGTACAATGCGTGGAAATGATGAGGTCATATACGAAGGTAGCGAGAGTGACGGAGAGAACGTTTACCTCTCCGATCCGGTTGTCGGACAGAGGTTGTGACCGCTATTGCCACACGCCAAGCTAAGGGGGGCAACTGTTTTTCATTTGTCAAGTGAATGTAAACGAGTTTGTCCTCTCGGCGCGCGGTCTGCAAGTGCCTTTCATACAACAACGACATGAGGAATGCCGACAGAGAGTATCACTGATGGGCGATATGATCGAATCGGCCAGCAAATAGATGCTTAGCAATAAGTTCTAATTTTAAAGCAACGCCGGCTGACCTACTGCACAACACGACGAAAGAGAGAGAGAGAGGGAGAAAGAGAGAGAGAGGATGTCTTTTGGCCTGCTGCCAGCCGGTGTGCTCAACGAGCAAAAGTTGGACACATGGCGACTGCCTTATGTTGGTGTTAGTTCATTTCCGCCAATTCAAAATTGATTTGCCCGTTGAATAGACCAATTACTTAGCACTTTCATTTGATTTGTTGGCGTGGTTTGATTTTCCGATAATTTGCATCCAAATCTCTACCAAACGTCGCCTCTTATATCCGACTATCTCTCTCTCTCTCTCTCTGTCCGCGCTTCCCATACGCGCAAGCATTGCTTAACACGTTACATATATACACACAGTTTGCAGAAGACGGGGTTTTTTATAAAAATGAAATATAGCTGTGCCAATTGATGAATTTGGTGCAACAAAGGCACTTCTTCCGTTTGGATAAGGGTAAACGTGGCTGCTGCCACCTTTGCTTTGTTAAGTAATAGCAACTGGTAGCCGTGAAAAAACGATGCAACCTTCTCAGAGTTGATAAAGTTGAGTGGAAGGCGGACTGCCGATTGGCAATAGTGAATTGATGGCGAAAAATGGAAATCAGCCATGTTTATAGTTTGCCGGCGCCCTATTTGAGGGTTCAGTAGGCGAATTTGCATTTTCCAATGGCGGCAAAGCGAGATTTTTTCAACTGTTTACCTCTGCGAAAGTTCAGCGCGTAAGTTGCAATGGAGATGGGTGAAAAAAACGTGACCACTTGCTTTGGGAGATGCGTCTGCTTCATTGAATTCGATTTGTCGTCGTCGTCGTCGTCATTCCATTGAACAACTGCCGCGTGCGCGTAGATAAATGACGACCAGGCGAACCTAATTTGAGATGGATAGTAAGTCGACTTGACTGATTTGGAGACTTTGCGTTTTGGCTATTCAAATTTTTTGCGAACGAAAACAAGCCAGTGCGTAGCTGCAGTTTGAGGTTGCCGATCTCTTCTGAGCGCGCTTTGGACGATTGGCGATGCATTACGAAGTGGCAGCAGCAAGTGTCTTACGTTTTTTTGTCCATTAGCATCTGCTGGCATCGCCATAGGCGTAATGAATGGCAATGAGTAAAATGAGCGACACCTCTCTCTCTCTCTCTCTCTCACTGAGCATTTTTTTGGCACTTCCTCTAAAGTGTACTTTCTATGGACCATACGCAACAAGTTATGCCGCGAATATCTGCTTTTCCACTTTCACTCCGTCTATAAAGTTACGTAACCCTTTTTTGGCGTAGTTGAGTTTGGCCTGAAAGCGGCGTGCTTGCTTATGTTGTCTTTTTACTGTTTGAAATCAGAAAGTTCTATTGGGCTATTTATCTCTAAGTTAAAATTGCCTTACGCGATAGCGTCGGCCCAAAATTCAAAAAGTCAATTCATTCACGTCTTTAACAGTTCAAACTCGGTCATTCAAGCGTATTGAAAGCAACATTTCCCTTTTCGTCATTCGTTGGGGCGCTTTCGATTTTGCCCATATTTGCTCAGTTGCAAATGTGTCCCCACGTGCAACCTGTAATCATTGAAAAGCGGTTATCGACATTTCCGCGCTGTTCGCTATTAGTACGTTTGAGAAAGTTAATGCAATAAGGTTCTCTCCCGCGCGAAATGTTGTTCCTTTGTGATGACGTAAGCCACGTTAAAAGCGTTCATTTTGAATAGGTTCACTTTGCGGGCCGCTTTCCGCTTCGTCGACAGCGTCCGATTATCCGTTAAAGTATATGCTTAACTCGCAATCTCATTGAGAATTGTCGTTTCAAGTAAACTTACACAATACGTTTAGGTTTACGCAGTGAAAGCGTATTTCCTCGAAATGCTCCGCTTTTTGCTATTCTACGTCACCCTATTGACCGTAGCACGAGTTGCAATTGTATTTGTTGCGTCATCAAGCGCCATTGTTTGAAAAATTTTTAAATAACGACTTTAGTGTACAAATTTGCATAGGAGCCGTTTCCACGTGTCACCCTGTCAACAGGGCTAAGCAAAGATTTCAGTGTGGCTTCCGTAGGCATAGTATCTTCAGCATATCCGTCTTCTAGGCAGCTTTCGTCGTTGAGCACAGTTGATTCTGAACTCTTCGGCTTAGCGCTTTTTGCTCTGCAAAATAGGTTGTAATGAAGTGTCGCATAATAGGTTTGTAAATGGGCAAAGAATATTTTAAATTGGCACAACCATTCGCTTGGCGGTCTAATAAGTTGTGATCTGAGGATACTTTGTCAGTTTTAACGTTACTCATTTAGCTGCTCCGCGCCAGTAAGCTTTGAAGGCAAACTGCCAATGTTTTGTTGGAGGACGAACTGTTGTCATGTCGTTTTAGCGTCAGACGAAAAAGTTTTATTTACCCGCAATCCTCGATTGTTAGCGGGTGTTTTCATTGCAAATTCCATCAGTACCTTGAAAGGGGCAAAATGCGTACGTCTAAAATTGGCCATTCTTTTCAACTTACCCGTTTATTTAAATAAGCGACGCCGCATATGGTGCAAATGATTAAGCAACTGATCGAGAAAACGAAGCTTGTCACCAGCGCGTCCGTATAGTTTATTTCAAAAGTTTCTGCACCTAAAATGTACAGTAGTGTAATACTGTAATTGCAAAAGTAAGGCTTACCGTCTTGGCAGCGCCTTCCGCTGTATCCTTCGGCACAGACGCACTTTATTGTACCATCAGCGTTGTGCTGCTTTGTCGCTCCATTCAAGCAGGGAAAGTTGGCTGGTAGATTTGCATAAATTGACGACTCCTTGGCGCAGTTGCAGCGGTACGACTGATTTGCCGGGCAGACGTTGCCGTAGGGAAATTCAGGTAGCTCCCATATGTCTACAATGAGACTTCTTTCGCAAGCGTTTCCCTGCTTTGTTCTATGGCATCCGGTTTGATGAAAAGAGAAGCGGCAGCTTTTGTAGCTATCGTGGATGCATATGAAGCCTTTAGCGGTCATTTTCATATTGCAAGGATAGAATTGAGTACGGTCGGTACTGACTTGAAAATCATTTTGGAATAGGAGCGTTTTCAAGCAGAAAGTTTTTCTCAGCGACTTCATCTTTAGCAAGCGGCTTCTGTCCTCAAGCAACTCCTTTAAGTCGCTGCAATTACCGATCGATGTCAGCGGGTCAAAAGTGCAATTTATGATCTTCACAAGCGAGCCGTTGGGATAGGTGATGGTATGATTGATGAAAAAAATGTCATCTGCAACCTGGTTGTTAGCCGAAGCGTTTGAATCGCCGAAGACCGAAAAGCGGTCGCTCATTATTAGGCTTAAGCCTTTGGTTGTCTGTAGATTACCGGTGGCATCGGTCGTCTGACTTATTGCCTCGTAGTTGGCCATATATCCATTTTTGAACGTTGTTTTGCAGTAGTTGTTCAATTTATCCCAGCTTAATGTCCCATCAACCAAATGGAAGGGTACAAAGGTATAGCATTTTGTCACTTCGTCGCTCTCATTGGACGTAAAGTGCTCATAGCCTCTGTAAGCTTCTGGAAAGCGACTGTGCGGGCATCCAGCTTGAATGTGTCGCCTATCAACTATGGCAATTAAGCATATGAATGCCAGTGTCCTCGTCAAGGGAGAATTCATTGTCATTTGTTCCTAAATGTACGAGGCAAAGCCATAAGAAGCAAAGTGCCGGTTTGTTTGACCGTTTTTACCATTAGCAATAAAAAACAGTAGTTCATTCTAACTTATTTTTCTTTATGTAATACGTTAAAGAAGATAGCAGCTTACCGTTTGCTAGAAAGCTTTCGTTTAAAATCAACTCAAAGCGAACAGAAACAGTTTAACGTGACAACCGCAATTCAACTTGCATTCGTACTGTAAATGTGTTTTCAGGTAGCTTTAGAAAGCTATTTTAAACAACGCCCTTTTCGAACTATAAATGTCACTCTAAATTGTTTGTCACCGTGATCTTCACGAAATTCTTTCTGTTAGCCTATCTCGGCGCGAGCATGAGCTTAACAGTTGCACTTTTTCTAGAATTCCAAGCATTTTTCTTAAATAGTTCTTCTTACAGTTATTTAGCGGAATGCAGGTACGTCGAGCACTTTGTCTGTTCGTTAGGATATTACTTTTCTAATATTTCGTTGTTGATTGTAGGGTTAATTTTTCCTTTTTGAAACTGCAATATTCACCGAAGGGCAGTTGAGTTGCCGAACTTTTGCCCAGTTGTTCAGGCTGTTAGTTAGCCTTCTTCTTTTCACGTTCCCCAAGCCGTTACAAAATGTTACGTGTTCAAAATTTTTGGCAAAAACCCATTTACTGTACCTAGCAATTAATTCGGGCGAGTTGCGTGCGTTTAGACCGGGCCTGCTTTTCAGATAAAATTTGAAATTTTGAAAATTTTCCACGCTTTTACTACAGTATACCTCTAACCTGATTTCCAAATGTTGGCATTAGCTTGGCGTCGGTCAGTTTTGGAGGCCGCGTAGATCGAAAATGCCTTCGAAAAATAAGCCAGAACAGCTCAGCATGCTCCTCCGTAAACTGCTTTTTGAACGCAGCGCGAATTTTACTCTTGTAGCGAAAACCCCCATTTTCAGCTTCGCTACTCAACCATGGTTTACTTGCAACTTGCTGATCAAACTCCAGTTGTACTTAGAGCAGCAAATACATGACTTTGTCCTTACAGTAAGCTACCATTTCGCGCTTATGGTGGAGCTTTAACTATGTTAGAGCCGAATGTGCTGATTAGAACCTGACCATCACTAAACTCTTTTAAGCTGATAATCATTAACGCGATTGAAGTTTTTATTGTGTGAATAAACAATTACCGGATGGTACCCATTCCTGGATAGCGGCCGCGTTTTTGACAGTCATTATTGCCTTCCACCGGAACAAGATAATTTCGTACCCGAAAGATATATTAAATCAATCGTAAATGACCGAAACCTACAACAGTTTAAACTGCTTTCATTGTTTGCTCAGCTGCGAGTTTATCAGTACGATATACTTGTTGTTTTTTCGAGTATCACCGCTATTGGTATGGTTGAGGTGTGTATAGATTTTGCACGCTTATTTACTTGATTTTATTTTCCCGCTTTGCGTGCAATGTTATTCATAATAGTGAGAGGCCACTACAACGAAAGTAGCCAACCTTTAGCCCCAACGCAATATGATAGTAACACCGTTACGGAACGCAGGTTCAATGCTTACTGTGTCTTTTAAAGATAATTAGGCAGCGAGTGCGTACATGTACGCTAGAAGTTGTTTGATGCAGCATTTATTGTACCAACAAATTGTTGCATTGTTCAGGCGTTTCTTGGTGTCATCTGCGCTCCTCTTTCTTTCCTCAATTCGTCGCAAGGTTTCGCTTACGCTGAGACAAGATTAGTCTCGAAAGCTACGAAAAATAAAAAGTTTTCTTTTGCTTTAACGAACAGATAAACCTTGTATTAATCAGTAAGTACATAAGTCTTCGTAATGGAGATCTTCAAAGCAATGTTTGATTTAAGGAATCCTAACCCGTTTTCAGTAGAGATAAATTATGCTGAAACTGTACTAAGCTGGAGTATACCCACTTCTATTAAAAATGTGTTAGCTGTGAAAATCGGTAAGCCTTTTAGCCACAGCCACCTTAGCTTCCGTTCTAAGTTTCGTGTTTGCCGGCTGGCGCTGTATGGCGCAGGAATGCTTTGACCACAAAAATTTGAGAAAGATAATATACTTCCGTCGCCGTCAACAGCAGCGAAGTTGTAGCAGAATCAGAGCATCACCGTGCAAGTGTTCTCATATGACAGAATGCCGGTAGTTTTTGGAAACGCCTTTTCATGACCTCATCGCTTGTTTGGACACTCAACTTACCTCCATCGGGGCACGGTTGCCTTGATTGATGGAATGAATTGACTTGTTGATTGAGTTCGTCAATTCGAGGCGGTCTTTGGACTAAGAAATTGTTGGTCAACCTCATCGGGGTGGCAGCTCGCGTTGTGATCTTTTTACTTAGTGGCTCTTGGCTGGCGGACAGTTTAGTGGGCCATCGTCCAAAATAGGGTTTCCATGAAAGGTCCATTTGTCTCTATTGCCCATAGGCTGACGACTTACGTAAAATGTCAACATTTGCGGAAAATGTCGGACCACTTGGTGACATGAGGATTGCCCCCCTTTGGCAAAATGATGCGGAAGAAACAATCAGTCATTAAGTCTTTTTTCGTCTTTCCCTTGTAAATATGCCATATTTATGGGCCATGTCTTCTCAGCTGTGGAAATGGTAGCGCACTGAAACTACAGCGTGCTCCTTTTCTCTTATTAGCCTACAGAGATTTCATTAGACTGTCATCGTCGTCGTCAGGTCAGCTTCTCTAAACTTTTTCTCAAATGAGCACTTTTATTTAAATTTATGCGTTCACACTGACTCACGCACTTGCCAAAAGCAAAAGCTGACAGGATGGAAGTTCTTCTTCTTCGTCTTCTTTGTATTCTCCTTTCAATGCCGTCGCTTGCATGGACAGGTAAGAGTAGCGTGCATTTTGATGCTTGCAAAGATGTAACCCATATTTTCAAGGTGTCTGCCCAGACGGTGCTCTGCCAATTATTGACTGCGTTTCGAATGAATGTCCAGGCGGCTATCAATGCCAGCAAGGCTCCTGTTGCCGAGTGACCACTTTGCCTGCAAGCCGACCGCCAAGTCAAGACAGTCCTTCGACCGCTCCGGTTTTGCTGAGACAGCGAAATGCCGACTACGGTGGATCGTCGAAGAAGCCCGGCAGCTGCCCACCGTTGGTCGACTACGTAACAGCGTCCGCAGTGACACCTTGTCAAAATGATTTTCAATGTCAAGGCGGCTGGAAATGCTGTCCAACTGCTTCAGGGACATTTTGCATCGAGACTGGAAGCTCAGGCAGTAGGACGAAGCATAGAAATGCCGAATCGGTCATGTGCATTGTGGACGATGAATGTGAGCCTCCGTTGAAATGCATAAACAGTCGAAGAGGCCGAGTGTGCGCCATGCCAATGTCAAGCAAGCAAGTATGCCCAAGAAACGAAGAAATCGCTCAGTGCACCTCTTCCTGCCAGACGGGTTGCTTCAAGAATGACGCGTCGGTCACGTGCAGGGACATGTATTGCCGTCCAGGTTGCATGTGCCGTAGCGGATTCATTCGGCTTCACCATAATGATTGGAAATCACCATGCATACCGTTGGCAAAATGCATAGAGATTCTAAGAAACAACTGTAAGTTGCTTAAGCGGATTTTTCTCATTTCCCTTTTTATACAGCTGAGCGCTCTCTTGATAACGTATGAGTTAGGGCCGTGATTGCTTAGTTAGGCAGTTCGCCTACATTCTAAGTTGAGCAATCATTGAGCAGCTTTTCGCCGTGTCAAGCTTCAGGTGTTTTCAGCACCTCGTCCTGGCGATCTTGACGTTCCAGAAAATCTCAAACTGGCCGTCAGTTGCGAAACGAGCTTGCACTGCTCCAATGGTTATGTATGTCATGGCGGAACATGCGTTCCCGGCTGGCACGAAATTAAGGATCCAAGCGATTGCGCAGAGCCAAAAGGGAAAAGCGTCAGCATTGCGCAAGACGAATGCGCCACCGATTTTGATTGCCCTAAGGGGGCGCAATGCATCCAAAGCGCACGAGGACGCCAATGCAAATTGTCTCGCGTCGCTACCGGTAAGTTAGTAGTTGTCTTTTGAAATTTAAATCGATGCTCACCTCTTTGACCTACTGATCATTTAACTAGGCGCCGCTGCACTATGCCCAAATGGTCGTCAGCCGTCGTCCAGATGTACAATGAACGAATGCCCGTCGGGCTATAGTTGTTGGAATGGAATTTGTTGCCCGCATGACAATGTTAAAGTTACTAACAGAAATAGCGGATGTCCACCTGTAAGGTCATTGTCGTCGAAAGGCCAAGTGCATTTTTGCGACTCGGATACGGACTGCTTTCCAAATGAAAATTGCTGCCCCACCGCGACGGGTAGACAATGTATGAATACGCGAATTATTTCGTCGTCAATAGCTGGTAAGATATTGCGCGCTTATGCCTTATATGGTTATTAACAACTGTTCGCGCTGCAGCTGTGCAACATCGCTGTTCGGATGGCAGTCGTTCGGTGCAAGTTTGTTACAGCGATCTGGAATGCAAAAATGGAATGCTTTGCGAGAATGGGTTGTGTTGTTCACAAAAGACGGAACGTTCCGGTCAATGCCCACAAATGTTCTATCAGCCAACCGACGGGAAGATGAGAGATCACTGCACGTCAGATGACGAATGTTTAGACTTAAGACGAAAGTGCTGCCCGACATTGTCGGGAAAACGATGCCTATTTCATACTGCTGTGACTGGTAAGTACTTTCATACGTTAAAGGCGAAGTTAAACAGTAGCGAATAATTATTACGCGCAATAACTATGACAGTAGGTTTAAAAAAGATGATTTTGCATTGCTCTTAGCTCAGCATGATATACGTTGTCGTAGTGACGTCAGAATCACGTTTTTACACCAAATCTTTCAAGCGCTCCTTAATAGTACAAAAATCGTCAATCAATAAACAACCGATTGTTGTAAATGCGAAGTTGATCAAATCAAGTTGATAAGCTGCCGCTTTCAATTCATATTTGGCATTCTGTTCATTAAGCGGTCAGCAGTCATACTGTAACCTGAAAAATGCAGGTTCCCTTCTGGCAAGCGTGCCGACCATCCTGCTCTGCCCTTAGCTAAGCTTGCGCCTAAATGTAATGCATATATTTTGGCTTAAGGTGGGCGCTTAATGAACAAAATACCATATTTGTACCCTTGTTCATATGTATACGCTAATTGTTGGGTACAGCAAATTTTTTGAGAACCTTAGCCTTTAGTTCAGCGAAACTTTATCCGTATTAGGAAGCGAAATGTGCTTATACCCCGCGTTAGCTGAGCCTGAGCTGTTGCGTAATCTCAGTTCAGGTCTAGTCGAGATGCCCCTGAAAATGTGCAATACAGCAGCTGGAACGGAAATGAAATAGCGAGAGAACTAAAGCACCTGTTAATCACGATTCGCGTGCGCCACCTAAGCTTTAGCCGAAAACGAATTCCTGTTTGACCAACTGAAGCAACAGGAGGGCTGTTTTCTTAACTCGCCACTTCCGGGTACGGGAACTGCGTACTCTTAGAAGTTTACTCCAGTTGGTCAAGCGGGAATTTGTTTTCTCCGCTGAAGCTTAAGTGGCGTACACTCCTCGCGACCAACAAAAGAACGGGACCGGTGGGAATTTAAAACTTTTCGTGTTTTACCTGCATTCACTTAATGTACTGTATATTCCGGGCGCGTTTCGATAAGGCCCATTTGTTCAAATCAAAAAACCTCAAGTATTCAAGCATAATTAAGTAACGTCGTAATTTCTTTTTATTAGAAGGATGAGTGGCAGCTCGGCTGTTGATAGAATAAAAAGACGAACTTCGTGATTCGTCTTTTCGCTGTTTAAATAATCAGTGCTTAGTTGAAGCTGTAAATGTTTTGCTCTTCGTGGTTTTTCGACGCAGTCCCTACTTCGCACAGATATAAATATTGCTGCCTTCTGCGACTTTTTCTGTTATGTTTACTATTTAGTTTTTAAATAATACGGATTTATAGCCACCGTTGGTAAAAACTCATTTAGAACAGAATGGCGTACATTTACCGGCGTAGCCATCTGCCTGCACGTGACTCTGTGCGCTAAATATTTACTTTTTATCTATATCTCAAGATGGGGAGTTTAAAGAAAGTAACTGATGAGAAGGTACTAAGTAATTTAAATGTTATATCTACTGCTAATGATTGGTACGATTACGTTTAAGATACGTATTCAACGGAAGAACACATGTGCTTTGATGGATCACGTCCAGTAGGTCCCTGCCGATTGAATGTTTGTCCATCCGGTTATTATTGTGAAGATGGATATTGCTGCCGAAGACGTCAGAGCTACGACGCTGTTCGTCAAAACCCGCGATGTCCTTCCTTAAGTTTTATGAAAAATTTGGAGTCGTTTCCAAGTTGTATCTCCAATAGTGATTGTATTAATGGAACCATCTGTTGCCCCGCTGTTTCTGGAAGCAAATGTGTTCGTGCAGAAAGTAATAATAGCCGTATGTGTACTACTGCGTGATGTTGCTGCGCAATGTGTAGTAGTACTATTTTCTTTTTAAGGCAGCCAAGATTTGTCTGACGCGTGCGAAACTGGTTCAAAACCATTGGGATTGGTTCCATTGCACTGCGAAGACGATTCGCGTTGTCCAAGCGGAACGAGGTGTTGTAATTTCAAAGGAACGAAGTTATGCAGTGGATCGTAGAGACTCTTGCAGAGTAGCGACTACAAGAATTTTGCTCTTATTAATGCATTTCGCTGACTTCATTACTATTAAAATTGCTAACGCTGCTGCGTAGCCTTGAAATTATAAACACTCCCCGAAAAGAATTAAACGACGGTGTCAACCATGTGCTGAACAAAGTAAAAGCATATTGACACGTATTTATGCTTGATAGTTTGTATGGAAATTTTGTTATGCTTTGAAATTGAAGTTTACTCGCGTGCTCAACCATCTGAAACAATTTAGTTTCCGTTTGCCGGCAAATTTGAAAATAAAATGTTTTCAGGTAAAATAGCATACTGTATTTTACGCGACTGCGAGCATTTAGGCCTGTCAGTGAATTGCTAATTCAGTTTACCTTTGTCTTCGGCTTACGTACGCCATTTTGACTCTGTTTAAATTTTAAATGCAATACTGATACTTTTATTTATGCACAATTGTACTTACTGTTTACTCGTTTTTACTTTGTACTAATAGGTTTTTGGTACAGACGCGCTTTTTGAACAGCAGTAACATTAGCACTGAAGAAAAGTGAACACAAATGGACAACTGAACTTGCGTATCAGTTTACTGTTCCTTGTCGCGGTGGTAAATGTTGCGTCAATGGTTTTTGAGAAGCACATTTTCAAATATGGTCTGCCGTTCTTGGTGTGTTTAGTAGTAGTAGTAGTATTTTCCGTTCGTAATGTAGTTGATATTAGGTCGTTTAGGGGTTTGTTGCTGTAGGGTCGTTTGGCTTGCAATATTTCACCCAATTGCGCTTGGACTATCGCGATACTCTCGTGACGGTATTGCCTCTCCTTTGTATTCGTAGTCTGCGTAACAGCTTCTGCTGATTGTTTGCTTTCTCCAAAGCTCTCTTGTCTCTTTGAAAAACCGTATAAGATGATCAATAGTTGTCAAGCGCCGTTGGCGCTGACGTAAATCTTCCTTCTATTTAAGTGTAGCTATTGTGGTCTTACTTTCAGAGAAAAGCGTTGTCCGACGTGGGCGTTGATCCTGACAAAGTGCTAACATTGGATCAACTGTACGAGGTATATTGTCTATCTATCAAATGGCAGATTGATCTTGTTGTTCAGCGTACAGACAATCCTTAATATTCTTTGCTAAGTGCTTTGTTGTATCAAGGATCGTGTTGCCGGAAAAACATTCGACGACTGGAAGATAGTGCCTATTGCGAAGCCGCCATTGGGTTCCGAAGGAGACTTTGGCTTTGGGCTAGTAGCGAAGGAAGCAAAATCTGCTAAGCAGGTTGACTCTTAAATTGCAAGTCCTATGAACCCAGAGGAACCAAAAGACCCCCCAAGTGAATCGACTGAACCTGCAAGCACACCTACAGTAGACACGAGCGCACCAGCATCGGACCAACAAACTTCGCCCGAACAAGTTGGAGCTGAAAGCGCGAACGGGCAAAGTCAAAATACGGGAACCTTTCTTTCCCCTGTTCAGTTGCAATTGGTTAAAGATGTTATAAATTTGGGCTACTCGAATGAGTTAGCTTTGTACGCTCTTGAAAGGGTCAACTTTCAATCGGTGAACGACGCGGTAAACTGGATATTGGACAATCCCGGTTACCAGCTAGCAAGCTTAGCCTTAACTTCGTCATCCGATGAGGAAGATAATTCTCCGGAGATGTTCAATTTGTACAAGATGGTTTTTGTTGTGAACAGCGAGCTGAGAATGGGCGTTGGAAAGATAGCGGCTCAAGTTGGTCACGGGGCGTTAGGCCTTTATCAGCTTTTGGAAAGACAACCGGAGCATTATGAAAGTTTGGGATATTGGTGTTTGCAAGGTCAACCTAAGATCGTCTTGAAAGGAAGAGATGCGGAACACTTGCTTTCTTTAAAATTGCTGGCAGAGGAAAAGAATTTGTCTTGCTATACGGTTCATGATGCTGGTCGGACCCAGGTTGCCAGTGGATCCTTTACGGTCCTGTCAATTTTTGGCGCTCGTTCCTTGGTCGACCTTGTTACAGGAGAATTGCAGCTTTTGTGATCGCTTCTAGATTGCGCACCGAGCAGAAGTAAAGAATGAATTAAAGCACAGTTCATTTGTAATCAACCTTGGATTTTCCTGTACATAACACTGTATGCAGCATTGCCTGCATTGGTACGAGCTTCAATGTCTTGCTTCAGGTCGCCAGCGTAAATGTAAAGGTTTCTTCGAAGCTAAAATGCACTTGCAACCTATCGACATATACGGAAGTGGAGGCAAACGTTGGAAACTTGTCCTCTTTTGGTGACAGCAACGCCATATCGAGTAACAGACGCGTGCCACACTTGGCTTACCTCGTACACGTTGTAACGTTGATCAAAGGATCTTGTGATGAAATTGTTCAATTCCAAATCAACGAATCCATACTGGACCATGCCAAATTCGACCAGCGAATATCCCTTTATGGTGGTGGTGATCAGTCCACAAAGTATTTGCGGATTGGTCCGCGTTCTGTTCTTGACCATCAGAAAACCGTATTCAAAATGAGCAATCGATCCGTCCGCGTTGCGTGTGGTCCCTCTTAAAATTCCCATCGAGATAAGTCGCGCCCGGTACGTATAGACAAATGCTTTACTGTTTTAGGTAAATGTTGTTTCCCTTTTTAGCTGAATAGACTCGCAACAATTTCTTTGGGGAAGATTCCTTCATAAACGGTAAGTAGGTTCCTTCTCTATTAATGTTCAGACTTCCGTCAGAGATAAGAAGCCGAGCATGCTTACGTTCTAATTTGAATAATTTGCATATTCAAATGAAGAAGACTAAACGCGAAGGTTTATTATCTTATTTCCACCTGTAGGTCCCTGAAAGGTTATATAGTTTTTAAAAATTTTCATAAATTGCTGCCATAGGAAAGACTCGCGTAGGAAAACCTTTCTACAAGAGAGGGAGAGAAGAAAGTAAGCTTTAACGAAGGCGGGAAAGCGCCATCTCAGAAACTACTAACGGCATAGCGTGCGCGCCTTTGGCGTCTATACTTTTCAGTGCGTATCGTTTCTTTTTGGGTCAAGAGCATCGCTTAATTGGAATGTTGATTGACACATTGTGGCAAACTCGTTCGGCTTTTTAGGCTTTACCTATAAAGTGGGCTGTTTGATTATTGGCACTTTAGTTTTGGCAAACGATTGGAGAGAGGTCGATTGTTCTCTTTCGAGTTTAGGGCATTCAGGACGCGATGATTTGGCGCTCACCAACAGAGACCATTTGATGGCGCAAAAAGTTGAAGGACAAATTGTAATGGCGCCATTAAATTTTAAGCGGTCAGGAAATGGAGCCAACACCAGGCCAATCGCTTGAGAGTAGCGAATGTTTGAACGCGTTGCCTGCGCATTCTTTTCAATCCTACAGTATTACGAATCACTTTGCGATAAGATGGATGAAAGTCCGTTTTCTTTAACAAACGAGCAAGCTTAAGGCGCTTACGTGTAGTTAAGGCTTCGGGCTCCAAAAACGGGCAGCGGGTCGATGCCAAAGTCGAGTATCCTACCCGTTGGGAATACGTTTTCTCCTTGGCCAATTACTTTGTACGCTTTCCATCTTCCCAAAAAGTGACCAACGGGCCGCAGATCCAAAGGCAACCTTCTGACGTCATATTCTTAAAATGTACGCATTCTTAGCATGAGACTGACTTAGCTTAGGCGGTCGCGCCTTACTTGGGCTTATTTGAGCAGTCGCACAATAGCTTTGGAGAAGAAGAGCGCATATGGGCCAGAGCAAGTGCATAGCGAAACGACGGGGTCCGTCGGCGTAGTAACATTGTTATTTCATCTCCATAGGGCCTTTTAACTATCAGGCAGGTTTTCTTTCCTACGGGCAACTTGAGTTTGCCACGCTCCAATTGTTTTTCAGACGATGGCCCCCTTTGAACGTTCTCTCCCAAACGCTTATGCGCGTCGTCTTTTGATCCGACCTTGCAAAAGCAATACTGACCAAACGTTAACGCAAACTGCTTTTTTTGCGTTTATGCAAAAATCATTGTTTGGCATATTTCGTGGTCGCTAGCTTTGTTAGGCGTTCCGGGTTCTATTTAATTGATAATGAGCTTGACATAAGGAACATTTCCAACACCATATGCTAATTTGGGATGCGTAATAATGGTATATAGAAGGTGCGAAACTGTCATGTTGTTTTAGGGCTCTCAGAGAGAACATAGCTTGATGTATGCATTGGCGGTATAGTTTTCTTTGGTGCCAGTTGCATCCAGTGTGACGACCCATAATTGCAACCTGTTCCATTAGCGTGTAGAAAGAGTAGTTGAAGGCGTCTAGTCAGTGACTAACAGTACGCTCATCCGCGTAGCCAAATAAGTCTTTAACTTCGCTAAGCGCCATCCAATTCTGCCATTTCGCTTTATGCGTCCTCTTAAGCTGATCTAATTGTTTGATTGATACTTTTTTCCGCATGTTAAGTAGTTTTCTCGAATTGCGCAATAATACATGCTAATGGTGGTGTAGTGAGCCGTATGCTGATGTAATAAATTAAGCCGAGCTGTTTTTGCAGGCGACTTTCGGCACCGTGTTTTATAATTGCTCTTTTTTGGAAAAGTTGGCGCTTTGAAACGAGAGCGACCCAACTATGGAATTGCGGAGTTTTTTTGCCACCATCGTCCCGGCATAAAAACTAAACGTCTGCCAGCCGCTGAGAGCCTGAACAACTCGAAGCGATGAACGAGCCCAATATGGCAGACATCTGTTTGAATGCTTTAAAATGGCGAAGCGATGTTCCCATCTTTTCTACTGTTTCGGTTTGGGCTAAATTTCGCAGTGTCACATCCGTGTGAAGGCGACATCAGTTAATGGTAAGTTGCGCAGACCCGAAGCAGTGTTCGCTTATTCTTTGCTGTTGTTGAGGTTGCACGTTATGGGTTAGAGAGGCACATGAATGAGGACGCTGCGTCTTCATTCAAAACATGTCATGTTTAAAAGTTGGCGGCAAAAACTGGTTTGCCGAAGAGCACTGCAAGCATTCGACGTTTTCTCAGGTACTCTTATTATATAATGTTAAGCAAATAAGGTAGCTTTTTTAAAATTGTATACTGTAACTGGTTTTCTCCTTATAAGCGACTGCCATTTAAGTATTGCGCATGAAGCATACAATTCATAAAATGAACTGAATGTACAATTTACTTGTTGTTGACAGATTTTTGCTACGTCAGACCATTTTGAGGGCTAATGACAAAATTGGCTAATTGTAAGGCGGCGCCCCAATGCTTGCAGCCCACTTTAGGCAAAAGAGCAACTTGGCGACATGTTTCACACTTCTGTTGGTCTTTAGCCCACTCCTTTTTGAGACAACGTTGCAAAGTGGTGGTGATGTCTTTGTCGGTGAAGGCGGTCAGTGTTTGCCTTACATATTGTAAAGTTTTGACGTCGCTGCTTTGCCGCTTAAGCGACGATTGCGTCTTTGATAGTACGAGCAGCCGCGTCTTATCATTGCTTGTCAGCGTTCCATCGTTTTCAAGGCGCGATGATGAATCGGCGCAACGTTTCATTGCCTAAATAAGGAATTTTGACTTTGCGGCTGTCGTGTGTAACAACTTTTCTCGCTTACACTGTGAATCAGTGGTTCGTCGTAAGCCCAATTTATTACTAGCATATTTTACAAGTCGTCGACTTGGCAACTTCTTTCATTTATTTCCAAGCCAGTAAGGTGGCCCATTCAGACGTTCCTGAAAGGTTTGCTCTTTGTTAAAATTTCACCTTATGCATATTTTTAACCTCGAATGCCAACACCGTTTGCGTACGATTGATCTTTTTGATGTGAGCGCCTTCAGTTGTCATACTTGAACTCTATTTGGGTCCTAATCTTTTTCTGCAATGTTGGTGTATACAATGCAACAGCGCGACGTCCTCTCTATTGTTATTTGCTGTTGCAATAGTGAGATGCAAATTTAAGTTGTAGTAGCGATCGCGTTCACGTTGACTTCCCGCGTTTGTCTCTTCTTTTCTTTAGATATTCAAGCGCTCAAGTAATTGCTGTCGACCATGTTTAGTAAGCGTCGTTCGAAAGTTACCATCTCACCGCAAGTGAAAGTTTCCAAATGGAAATTGTGGTAAGCAACTTTTCCGTGAACAATATTTTCCACTTAAGTGACACTGTAACAACTGTCGCGACTCAGTGATGCGCGCTCTCTTACAAAGGCTGGTTTGTCGACTGGCCACTTTGTTTCCCCGCAATTGTGCATTGTAATGCTGAACAGTCCATAGGCATTCGGTCACGTGCAGAAATGTTGTTGAAAAACAATTTCGCTATAGGGTTATTAAGCTTAAAGTGTGACAAACGTTTTAGGCATACTCGAGGCGACGGCGCCGAAAATGACTTAGCTTATGGAGTGAACAAACGTCCAGAACTGAGTAAGTCTTTTATCTTCTTCAGTCCTCTCACGTAATGTTAAGGCAGTTGCGCGACTTTGAGCTACTCTTTTGTAGGTGGTCAACTTTGCTCTTTAATTCAGTTAAAGGTCGTAGAGTTCTGTTTCAGCCTCAATTGTACAATTTATTATTTATGTTCGGCAGGTGATGTTTAGAAGATGTCTACGCGCTAAGGCTTTATTGTTTTTCAAAGAGATTCGATTGCCGGCATAAAAACGCCCCACGTACAGTAAGACCTACTAACCTGCGAATCAAATTCAAGGGGAAAACGAAATATTCATCCATGGTTCGATCGAAAGGGCTTCGTTAGCTAAGCTAAAATTTTCTATAACTCTTGCCCATCCTGCTCGCTGGGTAAGTCAACAGTGGGCAAATGTCCGCAAGAAACAATGAAGACCATTGCGTCTGCAACGTAAATTTGAAAACTTTCCGTCAGCTTTCCTTCTTAGTGGAAGGAACATAGTCGGCTGCTAGAATTTTCACAGGAAATTTAAACTGCGGGACCCATTGAACGACCAAGAATAAGATGAAGACGTATTTTTATTCCAATTGCCTTTTGTGCATAATAGGGCATTTTACAACCCTTTACTTGACCTTTGTTTTTGCCGTTCACAATTCCAGAATTTCTCCCTACCTTTGGCATTCTCTTTTGGCTACTCGTCTTTAATCATTAGCATTTGCGGATGGATAGAGCGAGGCAGTTTGTTTGTACGGTAGCATATCCTACGGCGCTGCTTGACCGTCGGTATTTGGTGTCCAAATGTTGTCACAGTTGTTTTGACTCGAATTTTGTCCGTACGCAATGCTTTAGCAAATATTTTGAGTTGTAAGCGATTGAATCACAATGTTATGTTGGTCCCGCTTTGCTTATTGTTTTTATTCTCCGTTTCAACCGCGTCGCGCAGACCTGACTGTGTTTTTCCCTTAGAAAAGGCCTACAGCGTGAATAGCAATGCAGTAGGCCACTTGGTCGGGTGGTTTACCGCATTTGGCGTTAATAAGACACGCCAGTTCCATAAATGGCTCATTATTTCCGCAAGGCAGAAACAGAGTGGCATATTTCAGAACTTTGCTTATTTTAAACAGGCAGTTGATAGACATTTCAATTGTCCAACCAGTTTGACAAGGCGCAATTCAGCGTAAGAGCACTAAAGAGGCGCAGAGTTAACTATTAATAGAGTTGATTGCTATGCCAACTTTTTATGTTCTCTTTTTCCGGTTCAAAGTCGTCATTTGTGCGGCCAGTTCCGGCACAGCGGTTGTTTTAAATGTTTCTTGCGCGTTTTTGCGCGCGAGAGTTAATTCTTGCCGACGACCACTGCTCGTACTGATGTTCTCTACGCTTGAAGCAGACTACGCCCCATTAACGCAAAATTAAGCCTAATCCATTGACGGAAACGTCTAGAGAATCGCTAAATGAACTTTCAAAAACCACAGAGTAGATTATTTATGTGTAAGTATTGTCATGGTAGCAAAAGTCCACTTTTTCTTCTAGTCGCTCACGGGCGGCTCTATTAATCACGTTGCTATGCAAGTGGCTACTGTAAGATTGAATGCAGGTTCTTTCTAAGGTTTGAATTAGCCTTGTTTACATTTGAGACTGTTCGCGACCACGTGATTCATTTGGAACGTTGACTAGCGGCGGCGGCGGTGGCGGCCGAGCATGGAAACCTTTAACGATTTCTGTTCTTCCTCAGCGCGTACTACAACGGCTCTTTCAGACGTACGAGTTCGATTAGCGATCGACCCGACGGCCGTCTCGTCAGGCAATACTCAGCAGTTTGCACGTCGAGGTGGCGGTTGGTTGCTCGTTGATAACTGTTGCAGAACATGTGATGCCGTTGTCTTGGACCAATCGATGCCGGCTTTCTTGGCATGTATAAGTTGCTGCACATCGCTCGTCTGTGCCGTCATGTTTGTCCATTTCGCCTAGGAAACATTACGCCTTTTAAGTTCTGCCCATTTTTGGTACTTTCGTCTAATGGTCAATTGATCAGCTTTTTTCCCTCGCATTCAGTTCTTTGCTTCTTCTTCGGATGGATATGCTAAAACTAATACCTTTTGGGCGTCACTGACGAAGCTCTAACAATAACAATCATTTGGCACTGATAAGAATTATTTGTGTTCCGGCGAAGCTGAGTGAAATTAAGTTTGGTTTCTCTTTAGCGAACGATGATGGACGATTCCATATTAGAGAGCCGACCCGCTGTAAACAGATTGGTATTACGTGAGCAGCCATGACGTAAAAGCTTTCAGAAATTGACCAACAGCTTTTCTGTTGAGTCACAACGTGTGACTCATTGCTTGGTTGACTCGTATGCTTTAATCTTTACGGCATCTCTTTCCCTCAGACGAATCGAAACACAACCTTTTATCAAATGACGCAGTGCGCGCATGTTCTTCCTATTGCCTATGCGATTTTGTTGTTATGCGGATTTGTCCCCATTCGACGCATCTCATCGATGACTGCATTGCGCAGCAGCATTAGGTTTCATGTCAGCTTTCATTGCCCATCGAATGGCGCGGAATTTCCAGTTTCCCTCTCTCTCTCTCTCTCCCTCTTTCGATGAATTCCTCTCTGCGCGCCGATCAGTTGCTCGTTAGAGAATGGCTCAAATTCCGTTGCTTCCTTAGCCAAGCAAATTCCGGCCAGAGTCGTCTTGGATCGTTTGCGCACAAGTTCGCGCGGGCAGCCAACTTTTCCAGACAAAACTTTTGGCTTTTTTCCTTGCTTATTGTTGGCGTTATTTTCTTGTTTAAGCAATGATAAACAGCCCACCGGAGCAGCACTTGGGGAAAGGCGACGCAATGCAGGAAGGGTACCTAGGCGACGTGGGGCCCAAGGCGAGCTCAGACGAGCGGCAGCAAGAGGAGGTTGCTAGCAAGCCGACCCCTGCCGAAAGCGTCGTCAAAGAACCTATCCCTGAAGCAGCAAAGGACGAGTCGAGCGAAATTAGGGGCGAATTAGCCGGTGGTCAGCAGCAGCCTATCAAAATGGATAGTTCATCGCCAGCTGACGTCGCCCAGTCGCCTATTCAACCCGACCCTTCGAGCGGACCAAGTGACCCGTTTAGCTTTGACAGCCCAACAGGTACCGAAGTTGACCAACCAATACCATTGAAACCTGTCAAGTTGGAAGATGATTCGCAGGTACGATTTATTTGAATTTGAAATGTGTTCGAAGGCGCGAAGTTTTGCAGACGCCCAAAGATGTCGAACAACATGCGGAACCGAACGCACCCGTCGTCACCGATAGCAATTCGGAGAACGAGCAAGAGGAGGGCGAAGCGTTCTCCGTCAAGTACATAACGCAACTGACAAGCGTAACTGGTCCTATTGAGGTAATTTTGCCGTCTGGCGCGAATGGTTAGCCAACAGCCGACTTGTTCGTGTCCCAAAATTTTTTTTGCTTTGCTTCGTGTTAGTAGATGCTAACAATTAGCTTTCGGTAGGTTGCCGCTCGAAATTCTTTTCTTTTTGTCGCGTACATAACTGTTGCTGTTGTGGGCATGCGCTTTTGTCTTCTGTCACGCGGCGCGAAGTCGTTTCTAGCCTCTTCCATTTGCTTTATCAGGAAGAAGAGGTGCCCGGAGAACCGCTGCCCGTCACCCATCAGCAAAGTGTTTCGTCCAACGACGCTGATCTTAACGACTTTGTTAAAGTAGGCGCCTGCAATGTTTGTTCATCTTTTTCTCCTTAAAACGTGCATCGCCGTGCAAGCACACGATCCTGTGCTTTGCAAAGCCGGTTGAAGCGGTAACCAACTGGACACCTATTGTTCGGTTGCATATCCGCCTGGGCAAAGCGCAAAATGGCCAAAGCGATTGCAATTTGCAATGATTAGCATCGAAGAAGACGCTTTTGCCTTTTTGCCGTTCGAACGGGGCTGACGCGTTTGTCAATTTTTGAAATGGCTGTCCGTTGAACCTGCGAATCAATTGTAGGACGACGATGTGCAGCTGATTGAGCGGCCGAGTTTAAAGTTAGACGTTACTTTAAGAAATTGCTGACGTGAAAATAGCTGCGCAGTAGCTTTAGTTCCTCCTCATTTTAGCTTGACAAACCGACAGTGCGGGTTGAAGCTGAACACCCGTCGCACAGTGCAGTGTTGTCGCCTTATAAAGACAATCTTGCTGAAGTGAAGGCAGAAGCGATGAGTAGCCCATCGGCACCAGAGAAGATGTCGACTGCTTTAATCGATGAGTTGGTTGACTCGCAGTTGGGTCAACTCGCAGAAGAGCAGCGCGACTTGTTGGAGTCTTTCGGCGATAAGGTAAGCGAGGCCAACCTGCTTTGCAATAGTTATGCTAACTGCTCCTTCCACTTGGCCGGGTTATACTTTAAAAAAAGAAAAAAAAGCTTAGTCGTTACTCCAATGCATTCATATTTGGCTGATTGTAGGTGAAAAGTATGAATGAGCCACCCGACGTGCCTATGGACTTCCACGTACCAGCAAAGCCATTCTTCTTTGACGAACCAAAAGCTATGAAGCCGCTTGAAGCAGTGAGTCCAACAATTTTCTTTCATTCATAAGTAACTTTATGAATCAGTAGCGAGTAAGAAGCATTCATCGTAGAACTCATTGAGCAAAACTGTTTAGTCGTACTGATTATTCCTTTGTTGTTCACACCAATAAGATCTATTGGTAGAAAAGAGGTTTTGCGTAAGTCTCTCATTACTTCGCTGTTTATTTTCTTTTGTTTTACTATAATGAAGTTCACTGCATTTCCATTTTTAAATTGTATGTTTACGCGACATGTTGCAAAGCCGTTGAGTTGTGAGCTCAGTTTAGTCTAAGTTTACGTGGTCGCAGCCCTTTGTCGATACCACATTTAAGGTTAGGCTTAGCTTGAAGTGGGATACTGGCAGCGGTGAGACATTTTGCCTTCGTGCACGTGCTTTTACGTTTATGACACAGCGTGCTTCAGTTTGGCAGAAGAGGGGCAGCGAGTTCCCTTCGAATAGGAAAAAGTGACATCAAACATTCCAAATTCTTCAGTGCTGCAAATCATTGCAGCTTTGTTAACTAACTCAAAACCAACAGACAGAGATAGACTTAACTCGTTAGGTGACGACCAGGCGGAAGCGTCCAGAAACTGAGTAGTAAAAGTTCATCTTCTTTGTTACAGCTCACCAAAGGCGACGGAAACTATTATATAAAAAGCTTTTCCTTGAAAAGTGACATTCAAGACAGCCGTTGTTACGATAAGCGCGGCAAACTTTCTTGTCAAGTTTCAGCGCGAACTTGTTATAATGGGATCCTGTTTTTTTCTTCATTACGCTACGTGCGGTTAAGCAATTTATGGAACGTGTGTCCGCGTGCTTATGCGCGCTCGTAGCTATGCACGTAAAATAGCGAATTGAACGGCAGCAACAAGTTTCACAGTTGCTCTCTCATTGAAGCGGATCTTATCAGTATTATCTTCCGTCAGCTTCCAGACACAACTCGTAACGTCGTAGAGGCAATTGTTCCTTTTTCCCGATGCGGAAATGTTCATTGCGTCCAACGCGAAAGCGAAACGGGATCGCTTTGCAAACCAAAGCAGAACGTCATCTTTTACGTCTCGTCGTCGTTAGCACTGGCCAATGAACAGATCTGTCATTGCTTTCGCGCTTCGGGATAAAGTCGCTTTTAAAATCAGCTGTTAGTCTCTTGGTTCAAATTCCCGAACGGAGATTCTTTACAGCTAATTTAAATGCTGTCCAAACGATTAACCAAATATGGGCACAAATTGCCAACGCACCAACAGCAGTTGCTTGAGCGTTGTTTAGCTTTCGACTGTTGATCAGCTGTTTGTCTGTCGAGCGTTCCACTCTTGCCATAGTTGGCTCGTTGGAGCAATTTGATTGGTCCAGTTCGCGTCGAAACGTTTGCCATTCATATTTTCCTTTAGGCTTAACGAGGTTTCATTCCGTCGTCACTGCCGAAATTGATTTTTTATTGGACAGTCGAAGAGCATAGACGCTATTTCTTGTCGTTAACAATTAGTGACTATACAGCGATATGGTTAGTTGTGCGTTAAAGAATTATCATCTTAAAGAACTTTTATGAAAAACTCACTTTCGTCTCAAACGTTGGCAGCTCGCGATGACGAGCGATGTCAACGTGTGAACATTTGTTCGTCAAAGCACATTATGTTGCCCATTTTAGGGCATAGACTATTTTCCTTCGAAAAAAAAAAAGAAATTGTGCGTCTAATTGTAGCCTCTAAAGAGATAGCTTTTTGCATAATCTCTTGGCGGAAAAGTAGCAAAATAAAGGAGCTGATTAGCATATGCAAATTA
Organism: Trichuris suis; assembly: GCA_000797535.1. NCBI lineage: Eukaryota > Metazoa > Nematoda > Enoplea > Trichinellida > Trichuridae > Trichuris > Trichuris suis. The sequence continues at coordinate 285,801 of KN538424.1, forward strand.
ACTCCTTAATCGTGCACTGTAGTCGATGGAAGAAATACTGCTCATCGCTCTTTTAATTCGTTTTAAACCTTCAAGTGAACGAGGTCTTGTTTTCAGGATGATCAGGGAAACGACAAGTTCAGTACGGAAGAAGGTGATATGGAAAGCGAACGTCAAAACAATGCGGGAAAAAGGGCTGCTAACTTGATAGACTCAGATTTGGGCGTCAACCTTCCTGCTTCCCTTTTGGAGCCGGTTAGCGCAGGTAGGCTGCTCATCGTAATTGTAATAGGCGCCGGTGAAACAGGTTCGATGACCCACTGAGCGCAAATCGATTTGCTGTTGTGTCGGAAGAAGCGGTTGATTGCGCGCGCCAACTTTTTGGCACTTTGCGCATGTCAGCTTGAAAGCGACATATGGCGCCTCCATTTTCCCCATTGCAGACTTTTCTCTGCCAAAGGTCGCAGACGTCGTCGCTAACGCGCACGAGATGGGCACGCCGAAGAGTGAAATTGAAAAAAGTCTGAAACAACCACCCGATGTGGAACCAATCAAGAGGACGAAAGGTCCGTGTTGCCTTTTTGTCAAAGGTTAATCTATTTGCTTAGCTAACTTTCCTTCTAAAGGAACCGCCGAACCGTGGATCGGACTTGGCGTCTTAGACGAAAGAGGTACGGTTGCGACGTTTTTTGTTATTGTTGTGAGACGTATCGTTTCTACAGTGAGAAGATTAATCTACTGGGAAGAACCACCGAAAAGCGCCGTGGCGTTCTTTGCCATCTTCGCCTCGTTGGTGGCCATAAGGCGTTATTCATTTGTTGGCGTGGCCGCTTTCGCCGCCCTTTTCGCGTTGCTATGCGGAATCCTGCTGCGTATATACGCGACGGTCAGAGCGGGCAACAACGCTGAAGAAGTGAAAAAGAACCTACAGTGAGAGAGAGAGATAAAGATGCTCAGGTACAGTTCGAATTTTAAATAAACGTTTTCTTTGACAGAAGTTGGGTTGCGGTAGATTTACCGCGAGAAAAAATGCATGTCCAAGTGGACGTCATCGTTGATGGGCTGCAGAAGTTGCTTCAAGGATGTCAGGCTGCCTTTCTTGGCGGAACGAAAGAATTGATTCGACTAACGCTCATTGTGTTGCTCCTATACGTAGCGGGAGAGATGTTCACCCTTCTGGGATTGATTCACCTCGGCAAGTGATTATTTCGTTGCTTTTCTTAAAACTGTCCGTTTTAGGCATAGTAATGGTGTTTACGATACCTTTTCTGTTGAAGAAATATGACAAAGAAGTGCAGCAGGCTAAGATCAAAGCGAAACAAGCTTACAATCGTACTCACAGCGCTATCAATGAAAAGGTTCCTTTTGTGGCGCGCGTCTGTCCGACGCTAAAAGTTGACTAAGGCAGAACAATCACCAAATTTCCATAAGAACACATTTTCAGCCTAATGTAAAGAAATACATCCTGCAGGCTTAAATTACTTGAGACATTCATTAACGTATTGTTTTGCAGCTGCTGTACGTAGCATAAACAGTTATTCGTGTGAAGATACTGGCATCACTCGTTAAATGGAAAATAAACACTTCATTAATAATACTCATAGTGCGTGCAGGTTTTACCGCCTTTTCTATGCGAGGCGGGAAATTCGACGGCACATTGCAGACATTCCAGTTAAAGAATAATTGCTATTCTTCAAATAGTACTATTCAAGTATGGTTAGCAACTGAAACGACTTAAATTTGAATTTCAAAAGGAAACAACTTGATTTTCATTTTTATGACTAAGGGAGAACGCATTACTGGCATTAACAGCTTTTGCTCAACAAAGTAACGTACGCTGATTCCATTAAAAGTTGACGTCACAATATACAACCATAACGTATTCGTTAATTGGTTTGCATATAGCGACTACTGGAAAAGTACAGTAACCACCAATCTGTCAGACAAGAAAAGATAACTAGAAAAACAAGGTGCAGCGTGAAAGATGGCCTTTTACGTCCAGATTTTATCAAAATCAAAATGTCACCTTAATTATGAACTAATCCAAAAAAGTTACGCATCATTTCAATTACCGCTTCAGCGAGAGTATTAAAATTCTATAATCTTTTTTAGAAAATGATTACAAAAGCAAAAAAGACATACTTACCATTTGTCATTGCTCTTTGCGCAACGTCGTTTTGAGTTGGCCACGTCATTTTTACCGCTTTTGTACGGTATTCACGCGATTACAGTAGGAAAGTACATTTGAAATTCAAAATACAATAGACATCCTTTACTATTGCAGAAACCGAACGAATTACCAAATGCGCCGATGGAGAGCTATTTTTCGTCTTCCTTTGACTCTTCATCCAAAGAAAAACGAACGAAGTCACAAATTTCGCAATCATTAGTTTTCAAGAATTGTCCCACCGTCTGAGTTGGATCCAACAGGAAGGTTTGTCGAAGCAGCTCAGTTGCGTTGTTCAATTCTGTACGATCGGACAAAATTTCATCGTCTTCGTCTTCTTCCGATGATTTGTCAACCTTTGCTTCTCGAGATACTGTAGCGGCTTCGTCAACATCCTCCGACCACATACCGATCGACTTTGGGTTCATACCAACAACATGTTGGCAGACTTTTTGCCCAATATCGAAATAATCTAATCCTTTCGAACTGCCGCCGGAATTTTTATACGCAATAATGGCTCCGTAATGACCTACCATTGGCGCATCAGCGTTGGACGGTCTCGGATGGACATATCCGGACAGGAGCACGTCGTCTGAAGTTAGCAAACAAGTGCATCTCTTCAAGCATACCTTTTCACCAAAAGTTGCAGTTGACAGAGCAACAAGGTCGTCCAACCGTGACGACTTTCCGTCATGCTCAACAATAGCTTTACTAAGTTCATTTACCGGTACTTGAATTCTTTTGCATAAAGACTGATGCAAAGTTGGCTGTTCGCCAACCACCGTAGCACGACATGCTCTTGCTATAGCCGTTACAAGAAGACAAAAGTTGCTAGTTCTTGCGACGAAGTCAGTTTCGCAGTTGACTTCCACAAGCGCGCCTGAGCCATCCTCCAAACTGATCCCTATTAGACCCTGCGAAGCGCGTCGCGATGCTAACTTTGCAGCCTTTTGCCATCCTTCGCGAACAGCCATTTCATTTAGCCACTTTTCCGCCTGGTCAACGTTGTAGTCGAATTTTTCCAAGGCTCGACGACAGTTCGCGTAAGAGCAGTTCGTTTTCCGACGAAGCTTCAACAAGAGGTCCTTACTGCCGGAGCGAACGGCAAGGTTGGAACAACCGCGCGCGAAAAAAGTACTCAATGGCAACCAACTCATTTCCCTAAACGGAAAAAAACAAAAACTTTGAAAAATTGTCCTAAAATACAGTAAGAAATGCTTAGGTACTCAAAAGTAACATGCGGTTCATCCGACTTGTTCGCATTCTATGAGTGGATTTGCCAATTTGCCTCTTCGTTTTGGAAGACAAATAGTCGAAAGAGCATTAACTAATATGAGCTAGTTAAAACGGTTTTCTTCGACTGCCAGTATGCAACGCAACGGCTTACCACAAGCATCGTATCAAAAAGAGAACAAAAGCTATCACCTTTAGTGTATTGCAGAAGCAATTTCTCCAGTCGTACAAAAAGCAAGCTACTCGACGCATAAGCAATTACTGTTGAAAGGGACAAAGGCCTCACGTTTTGAATACAAAAAAAGGATAATGAGGTAATTTCATGAAACCTATGCTCAGGTACATTACGCCTACGATAGCAAGGAATGAAATTATCGAAAAGTTAATGTTCAAACTTCAAGCACAATAATGCGTATTTCTTAACGTAGAAAAGCATTGACTTCAAAGCAGCGTGTGGGACGAAATGAGAATTTCGAAGAAAAGCTGAACTATGGTCAGTAGCGAAAAAATGCGTCAGAGCTTCCTGTGTTCGGTACAGCGGTCCTTATAGTAATGTGCTTAAACCATGCGAACATGGGCAGATCATTTCCTAATTAAATTTTAAGTTATAAAATCAGGTTTAGTCGAGCAACTGGTGGCGAATGACGACCGCCGGCGAAACCTAAAGCTAGCCACCTACCCAATAGACAAAATTCAATGAGTTGCATTAATCTTGTCGCTTCCAGACCACGTTTTCACCTTCGGAGGAATCTTTACTTTCTAGTTGCATAAACATTCATTTACTGGTTAGATGCTGACCACTTGGTTATCGCTTTTAAAACTAATTGAAAACCCTTTTGTCGGCCGCAATTGCAGTGAACGGAAGGCTCGGTGGTCGATCATAAAAGTAATGTGACCTGAGCATCTATTACTGTAAGTCGTACTTTCCAAACCGCTACGTATTCATTTCTTTTCCGACTGCTCCAATGGATACATTTCCGAAAGCTTCGAAGTCTTCACTCTTTAAGACTCCAAAACGCGTTACCTCGTCGACTGTTCCGTCAGGTGAGCATTCCTTATCACTGTCGTTCTTTTCCGTTTTTGCGTGATCTTGTTCTTCCTCTAACCTTGCTTTTGCACTTAATGTGCACGTTTGCACTTAATCAGTACGTTTTCTAAGCTTCAGTTAAACTGGCTAACCTTTTCGCGCGCTTGCCATAGCTATGCCTATAAAGAAAGTTAAACTGTTGGCCATGAGACAATCATCATCACTTGCTGGCTGAAACAGCTAACCAAGATGCCCAATCCTAAAACAGCTATACTTTTAATGGTCCCTTTTTCTGGTTCGCGTTCGCGGTGTGAACCGGCAGGAGATTTAAGGTAGAACACGCAAGAGCAGAACGTCAGTAATCTTTCAAGTCCATCTATATTTTGTAAGTTTATAAAGCCTTTTTTTGACGGCATGGTGTTCTCTGATGAAAATATTTTATTCTGATAGGCATTCAAAACTGACTTGTTCAATGTTCAGCATGGCTGCACAAACCGTTGTTCTTACTGTAGCGCGCTCTTGAAAAATACTTGATGAGCAGGTATCCACATCTGTGCATCCGTGGGAGTTGAGCGCTAGGCGTAACTAAAACGTTGCAGGCAGTCCCATTAATCAAGTCAGTCAACATTCTGATCATCTCCGCAGTTTTGTGCTGGTTAACCTTTCGATTGTGTTCTTTATCAAAGTTTCTCTAGCTCGAATTATCCTAAATTTACGGCTATGAATTTTAAGCGAGCAGTGAAGAGCTCTTCAAAAAACCAGCGGCCTTCGTACGGCCCTCATCTCAAAGTGGAGTGGCCTTAACACCGAGGGCTTCGTCTGTCAAATCGTCACGCAATGATGAAGTAGCGATTTGTGTAGCCGTTCGCGTCCGGCAGATATTAAGCAGTGAACTGGAGACAACATCCGATCGAACTATCAGTATTACTGTAGACAGTCGCCTTGGGACCATATGCTTCGGAAGAGGTGACCAAGAGCGCGTGTTCCAGTTTGATCATTGTATTCGCGACCTGGCCGACGACGGTAAGACCGCCGACGATAGACAAAAGGATCTGTTCAACAGACTGGGCGCTCCTATGGTATCTGACGTTCTCAATGGAATCAACTGCACACTGTTTGCCTATGGTCAAACCGGCACCGGTAAAACGTATTCCCTCTTTGGTACTTCCGGTGAACCAGGCCTGATCCCAAGAACGTGCAAACTTCTGTTAAACAAACTTCGATGTATGGGCCCGGAGGTGCTTTCAACGTCTTATCCACAAGTTCTTACTTATATTTCGACCTCCCTTAGACTCAATGGAGCATGGAGATAAGCTTCCTTGAAATGTACAATGAAAAGTTGCGCGACCTCCTTATTCCCGAAGAAAATGCTCCCGCTTTGAAGATTCGTGACTACCCCGGTGACGGGGTTTTCGTGCAAGGTCTAAGCGTTGTGCCGGTTGAACGTTTTGAAGATATTCAGGTAAGATGGCTACAGTAGCCCTTATACATTACGTTCATCTTTGAGGCTCTGATCGAAATTGGTTGCGGCCGAAGAATTACAGCCTGCACCGTTAACAACAGTCGCAGCAGCCGTTCGCACGTGCTCTTCACCGTTAAGGTGAAAATTAATAAGGTAAGAATACCGTAACCGCCAAATTTATTTTTGCGTCAAACACTCTTCGAAGCAACAATAGTCGCTAACGACTATTAAATTTCCTTTCGCCAGCTGAGAACAGACGATACAGCTAACACCTTTACTCATGGAGTACTGTACTAAGCGTATGGTAAATATGCTCAGGTAACAGAGCAGACGGTGAATTTCAGCAACGGTTATAACAAGCTGCGTTAGGTTGAAGAGGTCAAATCCAGTACGGGAACAAAGTTCAGTCCTTTGAATGAAACCTTTTTCTGTACGCCATTTAGCCCATTGTAGTTTAATCACTATTTTGCAACTACGATCTGCACGTGACTCATCAGCAGTATATGGACTGCTAAGTTCTCGATAGCGTCACGTCTAAAGGGAACTTAATTTCCTTCTTAGTTGAGAGAATTAGTTATTTCTAGAAAATAACTGCCAACAACGAAACTTACTGCTTCCGGACCATAAGAAGCAGTTTAACCATGGTCGACTTGGCCGGCAGCGAGCGATTAAGCACGATGACAAGCTTAAAGGAGACTACGAGCATTAATAAGTCTCTTTCGTGTCTTGGAATGGTCATTGATCAATTGTCTGAAAATGCACGTTTCGTCAATCATCGAGACTCGGCGTTGACTTGGTACATTCAAGAATTGCGTTGCAAGAAAAAGAAAGTTGCCTTTTTAGGTTGCTCAAAGATAGCCTCGGCGGCAACGCTAAAACCACCATTCTCGCCACCATTAGTCCAGCTCAACGAAATGTCAATGAAACGCTGCGTACGTTGAGATACGCAGACAGAGCGAAGAGAATGATCAACCGTGTGCGCGTAAATTCGGATGACAAAGGTTCAAGGATTGTGGCGGGTAACTTCATTCATAAGCCGTAGCTGTCAGAATTATGAATGGACTCTCTCTTTCTACGCAGAATTGGTCGATCAATTGGAAAGTCGTAATCGTTTGCTGATGGAAAACCATGAAGAGATTGAACGATTGCAGCGTGAACTTTCCATGGCCAATTCGGCAAGTTCGGCCGTCACAAATCGAACAAGTGTGGCGGACGTGCAGTTACAGTATGATAATGAGTCTAAGGTACATTAGATCCTTTACAAAATACACAAATTGTGTTATTTAATCGATTTCGTCTGAATGTGCGTCAAGTCTGATAGGTTTACTTGTACTTCTTTGACGTTGGCTTGTTATCTGCTCTAATTGAAGAAAGTCTGTGTAAACTTTGTTTACCTTTTTTCGTAAACAAGCCACGTTGTCCAGCTGTTTCACCGCTTTATTTTCCTTTGTTTTTTCAGCTGTACGATGAAATCGACTTTGTTAATCTGTTTTTTGTTTCTTACAGAAAAGCGGCAAAAATATCTCCTCCTCATCGTTGATTGAAGCTCCATCAGAGCCTTTTGTCGTCTTGTTAAGTCCGGATCCGCAGATTTCAGAAGGTCTGCTGTTTTCCCTTTCGATCGGCGAAAATCGCATTGGCACCGATCGATGTTGCGACGTGGTCGTTCACGGTATATAACTTCGTCAACTTGGTCACTTTGCGTCCATTTCTATTAATACTTTTACAGGAAGTCGAATAGCGCCGCTTCATTGTACGCTTTCATTGACGAAAGAGAATAGTGGCATTATTGTTCCCACGAAGGGCAATGATATTTTTGTGAACGGCATTTTGACGGAGGATGTTCGTCCGTTGCGCAACGGGGATAGGCTATGCTTAGCGGGCGAACAATACTTTATCCTCTATTTGGAAAGTCCGAAACGTTGCAACATGGACGGACTATTCGACAAGGCGCAGGTCGAATATTTGCGCGCTCAGAATAAACGGTACTATCGCTCATCCATTATTGCCACTGTCTATTTCATTCTTTCGCGTTTGTAGTTTGTTAGACAAAGTTGAATCGATGCGCGTCAGTAAGAAAGTTGCCAGCGAAAGTGTGGCCGTAGAAGCTAGCATTCCCAAACGAAGCATCGGAATTCAAGAGGTGACGTCATTACTATCACCTGCTCAATTTGAACCTTTTTTTGACTTTATAGAACCGTAGCGAAAAAGTAGTTTCCACGCCAACGCGTCGCTGTGCCGATACGCAGACTGCGCAGCATAAGGCGGTTGTCTCAGTTTCGCCGGAAGCAATTGACGCTTGCGGCTCCATTGTTGCCGTGGACTTTATGGTTCTCGAAGCAAATTCCATCATGGAATCTTCTAATGACCCTTTCGTAAGTTTACTCTGTCCTCCACGCATTGTTATGCAAGAAGTTGATTAATCCAAATAGTTACCCTTTTTGTACTTGTAGCGTTTTGCCTTATGCGACAAGGTGAAAGTGGAGGAGGGAGAGCCACTTTGCTTGACCGTCAAAATGACCAATCTCTCCATGGACATATCGATCACTATGCCGGCAAGTGATTTTCAAGATCATTGGGCTGTTCTATTGGCGCTTCATCAGGTTCATCTCCATTTTGAATATTCGCTTATATTACCTTTTAAGTTGCTTCTTACAGAGCGGCAAGCGGAAAAGATTCACCGACTATTTGAATTCAATTTTTTTTGCTCCCGGAAAAGGAGAAAACGAACCAACAAGACGCGTATCGAACATATTTCCATTGGCCATGTAATGCTCAATTTAATACTATCACAGCTTGTTAGTGGTTTCGCTAAAGCGTCCTCTTGTTCTTCAGGGCTGCCTTGAAAGAATCGCACAGAACAAGTATAGCATCGTTTGACGGCAGATTTGGAGATGATCCCAACTTGTCGGTTACCCCTGACGCACTAAGTAACTCGCATCGTAGCCGCTACCATGATTTTCTTACATCCAAGACTGCCCACCTTTGTTATTATTATTATTATTATTATTATTATTATTAT
>KN538424.1:294790-306755 GCA_000797535.1 Trichuris suis
TGTTATTATTATTATTATTATTATTATTATTATTATTATTATTATTATTATTATTATTATTATTATTATTATTATTATTATTATTATTATTATTATTAAAGCAACTAGAAAATGATTATTTTGCAGACTAAGAGTAGTTTTCTTTCTAGAAGCTTTTTCGGGTCAAAGTGCATTCTTCAACGAAGGCTTTGCTTCAATCAACAATATCCGTACGCTTGTGGTTTCCTTTTTCTTATACACAGTAGCATATTCAAATTTTGCAGAATGCAGCTGCCCAAAAATGCCGATCGATTGGTTCCTGTTGTCGGCGGGAAACTTTGAACGTTTGCTCGAACGTTTTCGCTCAAATCGTACGCTTCAAATATTTTTTTGTATTTTGATCATCGACAAAGAATTGACGCCTTTTTTCAGCGGACGAATACATATTTCCCGTTATGTTTGGTCTTCAGCATATGCACGTGTGCGAACTGATCTACGCGGATTATCCGAATAGAATGCCGGGAGTTGGTGCCTCGCGTCAACTGTTCCAAACGGCCATGAAGCGATTGTGGAATGCTATACTAAGCACCTTCAAAGTACGTTCCATAAAAAGGCGATTCGCAATAGGTTAACTCGTTTCCTAAAAAAAAGGTCAGCAACCACGGTGGTCCACTCAGAGCGGAACCGCGGGAAATGCTGTCCGTCCTATTGGGCGAAGTGGTCGAGGCTGCCGCGTCGCTTAGCTTCGTAATGCCTTCCGTGGCCGGCAGTCATCTGCTAACCGAACGTTGCGACTTATGTATGGTAATAATAACATACATAACTTTGAATATCTTCTCTAGCATGAATATATAACATATTTCAGCTTTCGCCTCGTCTAATGGAAGCACTGTTGCGCGGCGCCTATTATGGTTACAAACAGCTGGCAATGATAAGTGGAACATTGCTTGACCAACAGTTCTCTGACCAATTGATCAGTAGATCTAAGGTTGAGGTAAAATTGGACTTTCTATTTTCTGAATAATAAGTCAAATTTGCATAAATTGTTCATTATTACTAGGCGGTATTGTTCAGCCTCGAATCGTTGAAACCGATTGCAAAATTTTGCAAAGTCGCTCATGGCGATCTCAGCAACAGCCGCTTTGTCGCCTTTTGCCTTCTTCGGCCTTTGATGCACAGTATATGCGCTGTCGCCGGTTTCAATGGTATTTGTTCCTATTGAAAATAGTACAATCTCTCCACTACGGCGTTGCCCATTTGTTTAGACGTGTCGTTCAAGGCGGAACGAGTACAGAACATCAAAACCTTTCTGGATAGCCTCAAACAGTGTCCCAAAACTGCTGTTGACACTGAGGCTCTCAGAAGAGCATTAATCGCAATCTATCCATACCTACAGGAACTGCACTCGTATGAAAATAACGCCATGCTGTTTTCGCAGCGAAAACACAGTGTCGTCTGAATGGCTACGAACAACTTCCGCCAGTCTCACATACGTACACTGTTTTTAATTGAATTCCAATTCTTTTTACTTTTCCCCTTTTCTCCTTATCATTAGGGCAATTTCAACACTTCACTTCGTTCCTTCAGTCGGGTCTTCAACGTTGCTTTAAAAATAATCTAAATTCCAAATTACGGGGCTTCATAAGCTGCCTGCTTTGTAGTCGCATATGTTCGATATTCTTTAATTTTTACATTCTCTACTTTTAAAAGAATAAAGTATTCCCTTAGGCGGTACCTATTGAAAGTAAGATAACCTTTTTCTCTAAAGAAGCTGTAAGCATTCCTTCATGGTGTGTCACCCCACTGACGTTCGATTACTCATCATTGGTGACGCGCAGTCAGCTTAGTACTATTTTGAATGTCTGCCAAAGAATGACTGCGCTCTTATCTAAAACGTATCAGTTAAAAAATTTTACAATGTTGGCGCAGAGAAACAAACACTCAGATTAAGTTCAAAACTGTACTATTCAAATAGCTTTGTTTATGCGAGTACGCACACGTTAAAGTCCCGAACGTTACAAATTGTTTGAAAACATTTCAGTCGATAATAACTGAAAGTGTAACGCGTATAACTCAAATAATTGGTGTACGCTGAGTTGACTCGACTGCCTAAAGTAAGCTTAAATGTAAACAAGCTCGACAGTCTCACTTGCACGTCTTCAATTTGTGCATACTAATGTAGAGAATTCTAAATGCAGATACGACTAATGTTCGTTATGTCGCAAGTTTCCTTTTCTTGATTATTAGCCAATCAGCAAACTTAATTACCGACCGAAAGAGGCACGAATTATTAACATTGATTGGAAAGCGCCAAAGATGGCTCAATTCTCGTAATCTTTTTCTAACAAACACTTTCAGCCTCTCTGTGCGATGTGGAGGATGCAAGAACAAAAAGGTGACATAACAAAAAGAATATTTACTCACTGTCAAGTTCATCTGATGAATCGACGACGTTTAAAGTCGTCAGTATTTCCGTACGGCGCTTTATTGCCAATGCAATGCATCGAGACAGCGTGATGGGTTCAACGGTGCCTCTTCCGCCAAGTTTGAAAAGACCACAGATGACGTCATTGGCGCCAACGACAATAGTCATTTTGCAATGGAACAGATTGAGCTCATCCAAGGTGGGATCACAGACGACTTTATCTTCGTGCAGCAGGAATGTAGACGCTATCGGATATAAGGTATTCAATTGCAAAGGCCGACGATCTTCCGACTTTATTCGAATGTTTTTCAGGCTTAAAACTTCGTCCGAATTCTTTGCTTCCACCATTGGCAAGCAAACCTGCTTGAGCGTTGCAATCATGGCCATTAAGCAGGCATCAGTGAGACCGCCATCGTTGTTCAATATGGATATGTCAACATAGATGACCCAACATAGAAGATCTTTGGAAATGCACAGACTTTGTTGGCTTATCACGCAAGGAACGATCAAGTCTTGCAGTATCAACTTCGCTTCTTCAATTGCAGTGCTATTGGAGAGCACTTCGGGATTCATTGCTTCAATGCCAACATAGACGGCCCCGCAGTCCGGAGCTTCGACCAAAGGTTCCGCCAGTTCGGCCTTTGCCGCGCAAATTAATGCTGTATTTCCCATTTTAAGCGATACGGAACCGCATGCCGTCGTAATGATACCATTAACGCAATCGATTGGACGCAAGGTGTCCAAAGTTCGCTTATCGCCGTGCCTTTGGTTGCAGTCGAAGCATTCTTCGTGGTATTCCAACGATCCAACGAATTTCAACACTTCCACTTTCTCCTCCTCCGTCGGCTCAATTTCCTCTTCCGAAGATGAGTTCGTATCAGATGACATATAGGGCAATTACGTATTTGCTCTTTCCTGCAAAATCTATGTTTCAGATTGCCGCCTCTGCAAAGCTTCCAAAAATGGCAAACTAAACGACCACTTCGAATAGTACGCGGAAACGCAGCGTAAGCAGACTTGAACACATTTATAAAAAGGTTAAATTAGCAAACTTTAAACGGGCTTCAACAAATGCCTTGCCCTACGTCAAACTACAAATAATCCTTTGATTTGTACAATTTTCGTACGGCCTACAGGAAGAAATACTGAAGTTACAACGCTTTCTGGCAATATAATGCCTTTCGTCCATTGTATTCTAACTGCTTTGAAGAATATTATTTTAACAAGTAAAGACGAGTCGCCTCTCTCTTATGGGTGTTTAACCGTCTGCTTTGAGTTGGCGTCGTTGCAACAACAACAACGCACTCATCCGGAACAAACTAGTTCAAGCTAAATGTCTTCCAGTTTATGCGCCCTTTAGGACTGTGTAGGCTGCGAGAAATAGTTTCCATTTTAACCGCTTAATAAAAATAACGAATTAGTCGTTGACGACTCGTCTCGTGTCAAGCAGTGTCAAGTTACCTCATTTTCAAAGTGTCACCTTTACGATCCGGTTGCAGCGTCGGCTCGGCTTGGAGCCCGTCCATAATTTTGGCCATTGCCTTAAGCAAAAAAAGGAAACATCGCTTTGAACTGAGCCGTAACGAAGCGAACTTTTGTAGACGGCGTAGCAAACATCTAACCTGCTAATCAGAGTACAGTAAATAATGTTGCAACGAAAGTTGTCGGCTCGTTAGCAGTGGTTCACCAATTGTTTCCTCCTTTCGACATTATTCTCTTGTTCCAAGAAGCTTTGAGGTTTGGGCTTCGTTTTTTCAAAGTTGGCTTTGCTTGGTGAGCGGCAAAGCGTCGAGCTTCGCGACGGTTTTCCATTCCTCATAAGGCGCTTCCCGACTGACACCAATTAGCCGTATAGTAATTCGTCTTCTTTTCTGCCAGCGCATTGTTACTTTGGCGTGCTACCTTTCTATTCTTTGAACAATACGGCGTGTACCATATTAGGCGTGCCGGGCGTGTTCGCCTTGTCAGACTGAGAGGACATTTGAAGCGCGTCTCGCCAAAACTTCATTGACATACATAGTTTGCAAACTTTTTACGCAGAATTCCATTGCCGCCTTCTTTTGCGCATTGCTAGACATTATCTCTCTGTCTCCAAAGAGTTTAGCGAGAGGTCTTCTCTTTTTCTTCGTCGTCAATTTGCCGACAGTCACGTGGTAAGAGACGGAGATTGGCAAAATAGCTTTCCGTGTTCATTAGCTTCTTTTCGACGATCTAATTTCGTTTCAGATTCACCTTTGCAGACGGCAACAACACCCGTTGCTCTCCGCTACCGTTTGCGGCTGGTCGGCAGTCGATTCGCCGTTTGGTTCCAAAAGTGAACACACGTTGTCTACTTCTCAATGACTTTGTAAATTTCAAAAAGGTACGTAAGCATAAGCATTTTTGTCAAAAGTCGGCGGTGTTAATTTCTCCGTATCTCATCTTGTTTTGAGCATTTGTTTTTACAAAATTAAGATGATCAGGTACTGTTGCATTGCGCTGCAATTCGTGATTTTCCAGCGTACGATTGCGGAAAGAAAAGTTTTTACATCCACTCTTAGCTAAAGGCGGCAGACGCCTTCTATTCGTGCTTTTTAAAATAATATTTATTTCCCATATCGTCTGGTGGAATCATCGCTTGGTTGTTTAAGGAATCTTTCTCTCTCTGTTTAAGACCGTTGGCAATGGCAGCTCCATCGGAAGCATTTCCTTTGGCTAGTCGCCCTTCCGGGTTGCCAAGAGTGACGCCATTCCTAGTCAAGGTTACTGATTCGGGATTGAAGTCGCTGCAGGACGCTGTTCAGTCGAAAAGCCCCACGGGCGCGTCCAGCTCAATCACGTTTAAGTTATCCGAGGGTCAAATCGTTTTTGGCGCCAACACTCGACCGTTCAAATTTACCGTCTCCGATATGCAACAGGACACGGGTGCCAAGGGACCCTTGGAAGCCGCCGAACAGTTGGTTAGCGACGGGCGATGGTATAAACTTGGATTGATGCGCTATCGGGCAACAATAATGGCAACGGACGATTCGTACCAGTCGACAAAACGAAAAGCGCTTCAAGCCGAACAGGATGCCAAAAAAGCATCGGCTAAAGTGCTCAAGCAACCAAAGGCAACGGTGGGTGCTAGCAAATCGAGTGTTAAAATATGGAAGAAGGTTAACGAAGCGGCCAGTGCGATGATGACAAAATGCCAAAGGATGCCTTTAAGAGCTGTTTCGTCGTCCGAATGCAAAACCACGTCGTCGTCGTCGTCCATAAAACCTCCGTCCCATAAGGCACCCACCGCTAATCAACGAGGGTTGGACGTGACGAAGAAGACGCTTCGAGAACGTGTTATTCATCATTTGTTGATTCGTTCTTGCTCCCCGAAAGAGTTGCTCAGTCGGCTAGTCAAAGAGGGATTGTCCGCGGACGAAAGGCAGAACTTCGAGTCAACCTTTGACGCGGTCGCGCAGGTCAAAAGTCAAACTTCCTCTAATGGAGCTGCTGCTGCTGCTATTTACGAGTTGAAGCAACAATGCCTATCCGAAGTAAGCGACGAATGGCCCTTCTATTCGTCCTGGGATCGTCAGGTTGCAAAAAGAGCTTTGGCCGCCCGATTGTCCCTTCGCTCAAAGCGCGAAAATAACAGCAGCGTACCGCTGGAGATGGTGCCCAAAAAGGAGGAGTCGAAAAAGTCTCGTCCGGTTGCCGGATCATCAGGTTCATCAAAGGCCAAGCAAACTCAAGGAGCGCGAAGTATTCTGGACGATCTGTTGCCTTCGGATAATGATTACGCTGCGCCCGCTCCGAAACAACAAAAGGTTTCTACGCAGACATCCGAAAAGGTGCCTCCTCCACCTCCTCCTTCCAGCAGCAGCAGCAGCAGCAGCAGTATGGTACGGAAGGAACCTCGATTTGGCAGTGAGCAGCAGCCGCCACCGCCCCCGCCGCCCCAAGATAAGGCAAAAGTCCCAGTGAACTCGAGCCATGTTACCAAATCGTCAAATGGATACGAGAGTGGCCAACGGAAGAGGCCGCATAATGCCGACTACTCTGATGGACAGTCACCGCATCATGGCTCGTCAACAACGTCCACCGAGTCGCGAAGTTCCTCATCAAACACTTGCTACAGTAGGAATGCAAAAAGTTGCGTTACCCTACGTAGCCCTCCGTTGGATGCTTCACTGTTGGACGAGTATCCGGACATTGAAACTTTAGAGGAGCGGCAGAAGTACAAGGAGTTGTTTGATCGTGACTATCCGAAGTATTTGAAGTCATACGAAAAGTTAAGCACGATTGCAAGGGAATTTTTGGAACTTGGCGAAAGGCTCAGAGAGACTGATCAGGGTTCGGCCGAATACGCGGCCATGGAACGGGAAATATGCGACAGGTATAGGCGGTTCCGCGAAGATCCATCGTTGCACAGTTTGCGA
Organism: Trichuris suis; assembly: GCA_000797535.1. NCBI lineage: Eukaryota > Metazoa > Nematoda > Enoplea > Trichinellida > Trichuridae > Trichuris > Trichuris suis. Next base: position 301,592 of record KN538424.1, read on the forward strand.
AAGCAGCACGACTCAATTAGAGCAAAGTTGGCCGCCATCAAGTCACGGGTCGTCTCCTTTGACCAACGTCATCAGTGTGAAACTGACGAAGCGGACGACAGCGATTGAATTTGGTATTTGCAAAAGCGGCGGTTGCTTTTCCCTGCTTATGGACTGCAGCCAACGGCGGCGTTTATATTTTCGTCTCGGCTTTTACGAGAACTCATCACAGCTCAACAAAGTTGTTCAACTCCGTCCTACTTTGCCTCAAGGCTCTAATGTTTTTGAAAAATTTGTTTTCATTTCTCCAGTCGACTCTATTTTTGGAAAAGTAAAAGAAGCGCATTCCCGCACATATGCTCTCTGTGGATGGTGTTTTGTTTATTTTTGAAATTATTTACAACAATTGCAGTTGGTCGTTGCGCAGAGAAGACAGTAGCGCGTAAGGTAAGTTTTCTTCCTTAATGCGTCGCTCAAATTTTTCAGGACGTGCAGATCAGCGTTGGCTGCTACTTTCTTAAATTATGCAAATCCACTATGGCAATGCGAAAGGAGAGAACTCACCTCTGCTTGCGCATTGTACATCTCTATTGTTGGAGCAGCCAGAAAGCGTTCCAGTTGGTCGCTTGCCACCACGTAAAGGTAAACGCGTTGAAGGTTGTAGCCTTCGCGAAGGAACAAATGGGACAACGCACCCTTAAGGAAGGGAAATTTAAATTGCCGCCCTCCAAGGCAAAATATCCCCTTTGCTTACTTGCATATGCGCTTCTACGATTGGCTGTTTCAAAAGAAGCTCTTTAAGCGTGTACAAGCTGATGACATGTTTTGCAGCAGCTAAAAGCTCTTTTCCAGGCATCTCCCTGTTTGCTGTACCGTGGGACCGCCTGTACCGAGAATTGACGGAATAGCGAGTGGCTTCGCTTAGATTTTGAAAATTGCCGCATTGCGAAATGGTCACAGCGACTTCTAACTTATCCCTCGTTATCATAGGCTTTAAAATGTCCTGTTTCTATCCAGTTAAAAGGTACTCACCGATGTTACCTCATTGGCGACGATCACAGTTGCTGCAACGCGAAGATCGTACCTGTAACGTTGGTCGATGAACACATTGTACGGAACGACGCCTGGACCGGACATCTGCTCGCGGTGAACCTCCTTGTGGCGAACAATGACTACTCCTTGATAATCGTACGCTACCTGAAAATCCGATTGGTCAATTTTGGAAAACTTGGTGGCCAACCTGCCTCGTAGAGAAACATGGCCGCAAAACGACTAAAAAAACGCGCCACTGCCTTAAAAAGACCGCATCGCGCGCTGTTATCTCTGTGCTTTTGTTGCAAAGGGGCAGCTTCAATTTCGGTGTTCATCGCCTCGCTCAGTATCCGCAAACTGTTTTTCAAATGAATTTCGCGCAATCGAACGTCTGGTTAACGCTGTCGCGTCATTAAAGGCTGCTTAAATCAGGATAGCACTTGTTTAAACAGCGATAAGATGAATGCAGGTACATAAAAGCCGGTTACAGTAGGCCAATTGTGTTTTTTCGTACCTGATCATCTTTTTACTGTTTGCTAGTTTGCGCCGCTTTGTTTATTTCGTTCCGTTTCGTTTGGCGCGGATGGTTCGCTACTTTGCAAACCCGTTTCCCGATTGCGAGCAGCCAGAGGAAGCGAGCGAGCTGAACGAAAAGAGTCGCTTTATGAGAAAGACGGCGGAACTTAAACGAACGTGCGTTTCGCGCTTCCCGACGACGAAGAGCAATTGCGACGGAGGTCTTTATGTGGGCGTGGCAGGGCTTGGCTACTCGCTATGGTACGCGGCCCAGAAGAGCCCCTTCCAGGCGCATAGATCCGAATGGCTGGAAGACGCAAAGCGTTTGGTCTCCGCTCATCTCAAGGCGATTACGCCTCCGACGGCACGCCGCGACAAAGTATCCTTTCTGCTTGGCAATGCTGGTGTTGAACTAGTTAGCGCGCTTTTAAATGGTCAAAGTGCTTCAAAAGCTTTTTCTCTCAACTTGTCCAGTCAGGTAAGGGCGAATGCTGCTTGCAGTGTCTTCCCTTTAGCTTAAATATTTCAAGTGACGTTCGATTTTTATTCTTAATGCTTTGTTTAAAACCTTTGCGTCAATCAGCGTGGTTCCCTATGGTAATATCTTCCCAGAAGGCCATTTCTTAGTCACTCAACGTTATCTGGCTATTCTCAAAGCTTCTGTCGGCTTTCCCAATTGCTGAGGTGACGGCTGGGTGAATTTTTCTACGTCGCTGATAATCTTAACACATATTCCCCTTATCAAGCTACTCGATTTCATTTGCATATCAGCTTGTTTTAAGGTTGATATGGTTTTGAACGATAATTTTTTGCCCGCCGGAGCTGATGAAATGTTCGTAGGAAGAGCCGGCGTGTTGATGACTGTTTTGAATGGGCGCAAGAAGTTGAACGTTCCAGTATTGCCCGATAATGACGTTGCAAAAATCATGGATCGTATGATCCTAAGCGGACGAGAGTATGCGACGTCGTTTAAAAAAACGCGTCCGGATTCCAATGTGCCTCCTCTGTTGTACCAATACTACAGAGTTCACTATTTGGGTGCCGCTCATGGTTTGAGCGGTATACTACAATCGTTGTTGAGCTTTCCGGACATTTTGAAGCAGAATGCGGAAAATGAGAGAATCGTCGTGGATTGCGTTGATTGGATGTTGTCCATTCAACAGGCCGATGGCAACTTTCCTTCCACTTTGGAGGAAACTATGCCTACGTCGCAGAGTTCTCCCACAGAAGATGAAGACGAATTAGTCCATTGGTGTCATGGCGCACCGGGAACAGCTTTAATGCTGGCTCGAGCGTATATGGTCTACAAGGATGACAAATATCTACAGTCGCTTCGCCGTTGCGGCGATATAATATGGAAGAAAGGTTTGCTGCGAAAAGGTCCCGGAATATGTCATGGTGTTTCCGGGAATGCTTATGTTTTCTTAATCCTCTATCAAATCACTGGAGAGGCAAAGTATCTTTACAGAGCTTTCAGTTTTGCCCACTTTATGGACTCAATAGAATTCATGCAAAGCGCGCGTAAACCCGACAGTCCGTATAGTCTATTCGAAGGACTGGCCGGAGCTTTATGCCTTTTTGCCGATCTAAGCGACGATCCAAAGAAAAGCGAATTTCCTTTGTTTCCCATTTTTATTTAGCCTATCCTTATTGGGCTCCAAGTTTTTGAAATTTTTAGCCTAAGTGCTTGCATTGTTCTGAGGCAGACTAGTCGCTCTATTGTTTCGACTTATTAACAAAGTGCATTATTTCGTCATGTGCAACTTGTGAAGGGAAATTTGAATAATGAGACGAGCTTTAACATCTCGCTATCATTTGCGACGATAACACTCTATGCTGGTCACCTCTGCTGCTCGTTGCTTCGGCTATAAGGGTGCTACGTTCGTTTGTGTGCAGCAGATTTTCGAGAGCTATACTGCAATTCATGCAGAAGATCATCTTTTGCATTAATCTCCAAAGGACAAAGAGTGCATTATGACTTACTGTTGTGAAAAGATGGTTTGATGCTTACGCAATTGTATTAATATAATTCTTGTGGCTCTGATGTACGCCTGTTCTTCGATTACTGTTTGCATTCGCAATTATACAGAGATATCTATTTTGTTAAGTAAAAAATTGGCTGTATGTTGTTTTTCGACAGTACCGAAAGTGTCATTTCGGCATGTTCCTTTTGCATCAATCGATCGCGTGAATATGCGTTGCAACAATCATTTTTACTTAATATTTGGAGGTTATGTTATTGTGTTGTTTATAAAGTGGTTTCTTTGAACTTCATAAGCGATAAAAGGAAGTTCTTACAATGCCGTGTTGTACATGTACCTTTCTGGAACTTATTTAAAAAGTTAACTCGAAATTAGGAAATAGGAATATCTTTTTGTTTAATTAAATTAGTACGTAGGAAAAGCATCAATGCTAATCATATTTCCTCAGCTTTCAGCCTCTGTTGATTAGGTCTTTTGTTTTAGCATAATTAAGTATGCCATCTAAGTTGCTATTTTAAGGATCTCTAATTCATAGAAGCCTGTAAAAGTTGCCTTCCATTCACCTTCTCATCGACTTCTGCGTTTAGGTGCATAATACGATTTCTGACTTAATGCAATGCTTCTTTTGTCTTATTCATTCATACTTTTGACTGCGTGTGTACTATTCGATTGGTCGAATGATGTATGCAAGGAAGAACCGCCGCGTTGGTGAGTCAAAATGATCATTGATTTTTTAGACTTTTCATTAATAAATGCAAGTGGCAAGAAATAGTCTACTCGTCAAGGAAGCGGATGATTAACATACAAATATGCATGATGGAAGTGAACGGTTGCGGCGTGGTCAGCTGCTAGAGTTCAATCGTGAAATTCGTTGTTGAAGACTTGGTAAGCAGACGTATTTTTTGCTTTTCCAAATGTGACTTCATTCTCTGAGGTTATTTTTCAATATAGTGTTCACTTTTCGTTTTCTAATCTTCAGGGACGTCTGCGGTGAATCCTTAACAAAAGTCTTTATGCGGTATTGCGCATAATAAGTTTACAAGGTTGAAATCAATTTCTTTGAGTTAGCGTTATTCATCCTTAACTGTGGGCTTTCACTAGTTCAGATATTACCGTGTAAGAAGAATGGATGAGGAGAAAGTTGTCACGTTAAAAACCTAAGTATGAACCTTTGAACAAAGGTTCAAAACTGACAGCGATAGATGAAAATAAGCTTCTGTACCGTTGAAGAAATTCTACGTCATCCATGTACTGAGATGAAGTAATGGAATTCTGTTTCCTTTCTTCTGCAAGCACCGACGGGATGGAAATAGTAAACTGAAGAAGTTCTTTTGTGTTTCCTGTGAAGGCTGCGGGATATTTCATGTATTTGTATTAGTGTATCAGTTTTCGTACTCCACATATACAGGATGCAAGGAAACAGCTGACAATATGACATACTGAAACGAGGAAACTTATAGCACTTGCTGACCAATAGGCATATTGCAGCATATCATTAGACGTCCTCTGAGTAGAATAGGGGAAATTGTTATCTTCGGGTTACTAATGATCGGCTCAGATTAATGCCTTAAAGCTAACGTCCTTGTAGTGTAGTGGTTATCACATCTGTCTAACACACAGAAGGTCCCTGGTTCGAGCCCAGGCAAGGACATTAC
>KN538425.1:0-52768 GCA_000797535.1 Trichuris suis
ACGCCAAAAGCGAACCATTTGTGAAACAAACAAGTACGACTTTTGGAACCGATCCTACAGTACGCCTGCAGCAAGCAGGTACGTATGCATCAATGCCCGCAGAATAGGAAACGCAGTGCTGAATTAGCAGGCAAAATGTGAATAAACTATAAAGACTGTGTGTTAACGACAAAAAAGTGATCGAAAGTCTATCTAGTCAGAGTTTTTACTGATGTATTTTTCCCATCGAAAAAAGCGTATACTCACTCCTTTCAAGCTACCTATACACACTAAATGCCTGAAACTAAAAGGTACTGTCTGCTTTTCATAACACCGAAATAAACGGTTGTAAGGAAATACGATGAAAGTGATAAGGCAATTTGCAATTTCGTAAAGAAACGTTGAGCATATACAGTTTATCCACTTGTTAAAGCTTTTGGAACGGAGTCTTTATTCGAAAAATGTTCGCATAAGATTTCTGTCATGCCGTCGCTGTAACCTGCACACGTTTTGATGTACTGTATTCTTCTTACGTGTTATACGTGGTCGTTCAAGTTGCTCTGCTTTACTGTTCTGTGTATAGTAAAATTATTGCTTGTGAAAGAAATACCACAATTTCCTGCGCCAGTAATTAACAAAGCAGCAAGAGACTTAATCGTTCATAAAGAAGCAGTACAGCAACACCGCAATGAATATAAGCAAATTTGTCTGAATTTACAAGCCATACTATCCTTTTTCAGGAGATTACAGCTTGCAGATCTCATGCTAAATACTAAGGAATAATCTAGTTTAACCAATTTCGCTATTCAACTAAGGGTCTTCACTTTTCATTGAACAGCCTCAATTGTGCTTCAGAAATATTTCTCTGTTTCTAAAACATTGCTGTCCTCCCATCACTTCTAAAATTCCTTCAAATGAGCTTCTTTGCGACTAGCGGAAGCTGATTCTGAAACAATGATGCGATCCTTTTGTTCGTCGTAATACAATGTCCTTTGTCCAGAAAGTGAATTCATGAAAGTACTAAACTGAGTGAAGTGATCAAAACAGCTGACAAACTAATGACAACCTTACCGAAGCACCGACATCGCTTCTCTGAAATCATCGCAAATAAAGTAGGCATTTTGAAAATCGCTTATGACGCATTCCGCTTCCAATATGCCTTTTATGGTCAACGGTAACAGCTTTGGAGACCCCTCCATTGCGTGCTGTAAAAGAATGCGACATTTTGGGAATAGAAAAGATCACCCTAACGCACGCTTCCTTCATCAATAGTCAAAATTGCAGTAGTCTAATGCTAATCTTACCGTGAATTCGCTAACTGAAGACAAAAGCCCTGCACCGTATACTTTGTTTCGCCCATTTTGCCTGCATATCCCAAATTCAACTGTGAAAAAGTACAGCTAAAAATGTCATTTCTTAAGATCTGTTTCGACAGTGAGCTGACAGTACCTTCGCAAGGTTCTTGACCTCTTCTTCGGTGGCATCGAGTGATGCCAAACCAATTTCTTGCGAAAACTGAGCGAATTCCGGGCTTGCAAACATAGGAGCGTGACCAAGCAACTCGTGACATACATCACTTGAAAATACCAGCTATGCCATTGAGGAAACAAGAATAATCTACTTACGGTTCAGGTGAGTAAAATGGATCAGCAGGATGACGAATATATTGAGTAGCATGGAACACTCGAAATGCGAGACCATTGAGGAAGTCTTTAGGGCTCAGGTAGCCAGCAACGGGATAAAGCTCAAAACCGGTCCGATCTATGTTACGGTCACCTTAGCTAGAGCTTAAGGCATCACGAGGCACGAAGAAACACTTTTGAGGAACTTTGACACGTCTTCCAATTGGGGTATGCGGTATGGTTGAAACAAGCCTTCCTTTTCCAGCAGACGGAAATTCTCCAAATAATCGCTGCATGCATGCTTTGAGTACAGTATCTTCAAACGTTCAAACAGGATGGACCTGAAAATCAAAAAACAGCAATAGGACTTGCAAGGCAAACGTGCTCGTAAAGTTGAAGCTCGGTACGCCTGTTGCAACATTCACTGAGAAACTGCTTCCTCTAACAAAAAAAATGTTATTTTCAAGAACAATGACGATCGCATCGTCCGCGCAATTTTAAAAGGAGAAACTGCTTTACGTTACTTTCACCTCTTCTAGTGCTGACATTTGAAACGTGAATGTAGGATTTGTTGCAACAATTATAAATCATTTCACACTTGAAATCACGGTGAACAAGTCTAATACTGTAACGGTAGAGATAAGCAGGTACAACAGTACGCAGGTACAAGGTTGTAAGAGGCACGTCGGAGAGACACTGAGAGGGAGAGGAGTCGGTAGTTAGAGCTCGACAATCAGCGGGCTGGTCGACTGGAGTCTTCGGTGTGTCGTTGGCATCAGTTAAGTGCGCGCAGCGCGGTACTTTGAGTAAATGGCTTGAAGAGACTCGGTGGATTTGTTACAATGTGATAAGGAAAATGGTAATGAGGAATTTCTAGGTCCACCGCGACCCATAGCCAGCGTAAAAATGAAAAAACAACACCTTCAGAAGTGTTCCCTGTAGCAGCAGCTGTTTTAGCTTTAATTCAGGAAGAAACATAAGAGGAAACCAAGAGTTATTGTAAAATCAATCTTTAAGACTTTTCAGCTCCTGTTAACGGTCAAGACATATAAGACAAGGCCCAAAAGCTCGTACACTCTGTGAAGTTTATACACGCTGCCATACTTAACCGCTTTTCGCCTGGCTGAGCAGCGCTTTTAACAAGATAAAATGAATCCCTAAAGGAAACAACTTCCTTACGTAAAAATATAGATGAAACGTATGTATCCATTACAAAAGGTACGCCTTCAAAGTGTTTGAAACTTTTTTGAAAGTATAAAATTGCGAATAAATACACAGAACTAAATATTCGGCTTTTAACAAACGCCCTGGAAACGACTATGCGGCGTTCGCATAGGTCACCTTGTCAAGACAAGAATGAAGCTTATTAGAAGAAAACAGTCTTGTCGAAATGCGCCCGAGGAAAGTACAGTACGGTAACTGAATGCAGGTTAAACAGCGGAAAAGTTCAAGTTCCTGTTGACTATGAGGAGTGTACGCCATTCAAGCTTACGCCAAAAATCGACTCTGGAAATTAAACTTTCCCGCTGTTTCACTTGCACTACANCCGCCGTACTGCACATTTCAGGGGCGCATTTCGACAGTATCGAAGAAAACAAATGATTGTCAAGACATGTACGTACCAAGTATGGTTTTCTTCATCTGTGTACTGTATTCTTGGTATCCCATTTCCCCTGAAATTAAAACTGTTTCATTGGCTAATCACATTCAGATGAATATAAGCTATATTACAAGCAGCTATGACAAAACTAGTTTTCTTAGTTACATGCTGTGACGGCTAAGTTTTGTGACTACAGCAGGTGAACCATTACCCGGAATGCTCACGATGAGAGGTATTCTGATTTCATAATATCCTGGGCGTTCTATAAATGTTTCCTCTTTTCCTTACCACTGCTATCCATACCAATAATGACATTACGCCATCTTTTAAACGAAGAAACAAAAGGTGGTCTATACTAACCATATTAGTAGATTAATATTGAAGATGAAAATGGCTTCAAAAGTTAATACCGTCGAAATAGAACTGATGGAAACGTGAGCATGCGTTTCAGCAAAGCGAGGTCATATTATCTTTCTCAGAACTTTCTTTTAACTTGTTCAGTCGTAGAATTTAAAGTCGTGATCAACGCCACAGTTGAAAAGCTGCATGCAATTTTTGACTGTCCAAAAAACAAAATTATCAACAGCTAAATTATGGCTCAATACCACTGATCTTACGAATACGTACAGACTAGGTGCAACTCGCGCTGTTGAAGGGACTGCAGCATTTAGATAGAAGTTTCCGTTCGTCTACCTTACCAGGTGAATTGTTCAGAAAGCTCGCTGATTTCTACTCTTCTTTTTCTATACTTCTCGTCTTTGAATCCCTACGGCGAGAGAACACACAATTTCAACCCAAGGCAAAATGAACTTACTGGATGATCAGCGTCAAGTTCTTTTCCATAAAGCAATACCCTCTTAGCACTGTAATCCAAGTCATGTTTTGTCACTGGAAATGGATGTAACTGCGCTAAAAAAAACAATCACGATCGATACTTAAACTATCCGCTAAGAACCGTGACAAACAGATCTTGCACAGGTTAGTCATTCAAAGGAAATCGAAACAATTGATTACGCGGAAAAAATTTCATATTCCGGTAAAGCACGCTGTCGTCCAACATAATATTGTAACGAAAGTGGTTTTCAAGGAAGTGCGCTGACTACAGAAGTACAAACGATAGACAGGTTCGTACGAGATAAACTTCGAGGCATATAAAGGGAGCGTCGGGCGGGTGGGCTGATTCTTGTTCTTCCACTCTTAACGAACGTCGCTGGTAGCTCTTGTGTAATGGCTGGTGCGCACGAGTGGTTGTCAATAAACGGTGTTCGCTTGCGAGACTGTTCGCGCTCATTCTCGTTACAGTATCCTCCTCAAGCTCAAAATACTCTAGTACAGAAGAGTTACGAACTATCCAATGTATTATTTGAGTTCCATTAAATGATCTGTCATTTGACAAGAAACTCACATAAGTTAGAATGCAAATGAGAGAAGCGCGTAAAGGTTCAGCAGCAGTTTTAAGGTTTAGATTCGCCAAAGAATGCCAATGTGGGCGAATTGAACAGTGCCAATTCGAAAAAGAGCCAACAGTTCTTTCATTACGTGCTGACGACGGATTGCGTACGACCCGGAAACGCCGTAAGTGATTCTTTTCTGTTTAAGGGAAAAGCTGCCTTATTGCAACACGAAATTGCATGGTACCATCCCTAACCATCCTGCTCACGCCATTAGTAATAACTGACAACTCAATTTGCGCATTAGTCTTTACCTATTCGTGTACTTAAGATCACATGATATGCTATGAACAGATAAACCTACCCATAGTGTTGTTGTTGTGTCGCGTCGGGCGAGTAACGCAAAAAGGAGAGGAGGTACCGAATGCGCGCGAAATTCAGACAAACTCTCACTCATTTACTTCTGAAGAACGTGCGGAATTTATAGATTGCCGTAATACTAGAATTTAAGTACGTCAGGACACGTTAGTCAATACGGTGAACGGAACTTAAACTGTCTAGCTGATGAGCACAAGCAGTATATCATTTGATCGGTGACGTCGATCTTCCCTTTAGGCAATGGCGCACCGTTTTCGCACAGGATTGCCAAAACTCGCGGTGCACCAGCGAACGCTCCATGAAAAGATAAAAACAGCTGTCTGTTCTTATTTGGAATCGAATCTTTCACGGCTAACAGAAAAAGAAAAAACAGAAGTAGTGATGGATCATCAGGAAACGTGCTTCAAAGTTGGCGAACAGTAAACAGACATTGCATCCTTTCATTGAGTCCCTCTAAATGTATTGAAAATTTGACGTGAGCTTATAGATTCTTACTTCCCGGTTTCCGGGTTACTTAGCTCTTCCAAAGCAATAATTAGTTTCTGATTTCCTTAAGTAAAGCGAATATAATACCCTGCGATGGCAGAGGCGAAACCAGAACCTAATTACTCCTCCTTTACAGTATTGAGTTTCCGATTTTCTTGACAACTTTACGCTTAACTGGTGAAATCGTTCGTAAGCTAATGCACATGCAAAGCAAAAGGAAATGCAGTGAAAAGGATAAGACTTGAACTTAAAACGATAAATGGTTCAGTAGTTTTGCATACCATCGAAGCTATTTTCAACAGGTTTCCATTCTTAATCTCCTCCATTCATTCTTTCTAGCCGTTGCTAGACAGTTATGAAATGATCTACAAATCATATTAGGTCAGAACGTAAATCCTGTCCGGGATCTTGTAACGTTTTTGCCTGGAATGGGACCACCCGCAGCAGCGTTCTCCCGTTATGGCACAGCATTAGGTAATCGCGCTAACATATTACGTAATTCTCTCGTGTGTGTACACATTCTGAGCCAAAACGTTACAAGACACGAATAGCCATTATAAACGACCCACGAAATCTTCTTACACCCTTGTATCACTTTGTAATAATCCGTACATAGAAAAGATCGTTCAATGTATGCTTCTAAATTTAAACTCATAAATATTTTAGGAACAGGCTTCTCTATATTGCGAATTAATGTTGTTTGTGTCTTCAAAAAGAGGTCGACCTATTAGCGATTGTAAATGCTTTTAATGGTTACAGCGAAACCATGCTATCTTCCGTTTCCAACTTCCCCGGCAAAAAAGGAAAGCTCAACCACAAAACAAGTGAGCCCTTACAATAACAAGTTGAAACCTGACGCATAAGCGTCCATGTTTCAATGTACCCATATTTGTCAATCGCTAAAATACGTGCAACTGTCCAATGAGGGTCAAGTTGCACAATGCACGTTCTATTTCAAACATTTTTTGTTATCACTGTACTGCTGACTGCGAGACAGCATTGCCGACAAATAACGCCGCATTTTTTTGAGTTTTTTCTAATATGGAACTACCTTTCCTATTTTTAACTATTTTATTACTAATAACATTTAATTATGTTAACGTAATATAAACTTCTTAAGCGCAAAAACAAGTCAATTAATTTACGCTATCCGCTTTTTAAAATGTGTACTGTTGTCAGACTCAATCAAAGAAGAACGTCCGTCATCCTGCTCATTTATAACACATTCAGGTCTTGCCGGTCATACGCCCCACCGTCTGACAAATGCAGGTTCCTTTCTGGCAAGCACTCGGCCATCCTATTCTACCCTTACTGGAGAGCATACTAGCTATCCTTTTCTGCCCTTACCTAAGCCTAAGTCAAAATATAAGCCCTATTTTTAGGCATACGCTTGGTTGATGGCAGAACAGGACAGTCGCCAAACTTACAGTATGATGGCTGGGCGCATAACCGACAAGATTCAATATTTCTTCTGTCTTGCGAAAATCTGGATCCAGTATTGCTTCTTGACAGATCCCTCAAGAAATGACTTGACTGATTTTGCGAGCACTACCCGCTGCTTTGTGCCCAAAAGATCGCTGCAATTTGTTCTTACTTATCCTTAATTTGACGCTCAAAAATAAATTAAAATAAGAATTGAAAAGAATGGCAACGACATGAATTACCGGCGCAGTTCGGGCTTTCAAAGCTATATTATTGTAATAATAAGGTCTCTTCCTCTGGTTGCCCGCAAACAGTACAGTATCCCCACGATAATCAGGTTTGTCCTATTCGTAAGCATACAGTAAGACAACAACATCGATAATGCGGTTATGCGTCAGCCGTTGTACTGTAACTTCGCCGGCCATCCTGTTCTGCCCTTTCTTAAGCCTAAACCTCAACAGCAGGCTTATATTCTGGCTTAGACGTATGAGCAGAACTGCGTAGCCAGCATGCTCACCAGTAATGGCAGACCACATGCTTAACAAAAAGGAACCGCACATTTCCAAGACATTACGCGCGAAAAATCAGACTGATGTTCTTTGTCCTGCAGTGTTTACGGGTGGATCAAACCTGATTATTCTCGAGGTTACTGTATTGTTTGCGGGAGGGCATTTGGAGTAAGAGACCTCTTTTTTCGTTTACATTGTCATTTACTGTAGAACTAAGACACACACACACAAATCTTCATCCTAGGCCTGCATGTACTTTTGTTGCCATTGCGCATGGAAACTTTGTTTGTCTACAAACTCCAATACGTTGACAACACTGAAGGTAGAACGTTGATCGTGAAGGTTGCGTAAAGTAAAGGTTTTTTAACGGGGGTGACGGTATGATCCAATACAGAGGGATGCCTTCAACTACTCCTTAATTTGACGTAGTAACATGATTATTTTGCTTACTGTATAAAAACTTACTTCGTCCTGCGAAACTCGCCTGCACCCGATGTCGACTGCGTTTTGGTACTTCTTTACAAGTACGTATCATCTTGTCTAGACGACATACATTCACGCGTTAGAAAACGCATTCGTAAGCAAAAAGACTGACCCGCAGCGGGTACGTAAAAGTTGTCCATAAATGGTCTATTTATCACCGTTCGCGTACGCTTTGCGTTATATCCGGTTTGTAGCATTGCGCCGCGTATGGTTACGTTGGAGACCAATGCGCTGGCATTAAGACGCGAAAGTTTATGGACTCATAGGAGGTCATCATTTAAACCAGTCTAAAAGGTACATTTTTTAAACTGTCGAAAAATATGACCGTATAATTACCAGCTGACTTGAATCAAGTGTCTGCAATGAAAAGTGTCTGACCAACAGGTGGATGGTCAAAGGTAATAAATAGGAAAAGTAAGATAAGACGACAAGCATCTTGCAATCAGTGAATTTTTTATTTTGCACGCAATTTCGGCAACTTGCAAATAACACCTTGCTGGATAGCTTTGGCATTGTTGACGTCAAAGAGGATGACTAACTAGCTTCGTACAGGCTACCTAAAGTCTGGTAGTTTCCGTTTCGCCTTCAGGGCACTTGGGAACATGATAGGCATGATCAACCTCCTCCTTATGCTCCTCAGCAAGATCGATTACCATTGGAAAGGTGAAATTGAAGTTTCTTTCGACTCCATCGTACGGTATTCTTAGTACAACGCGTTTCGGGTTACCCTTGCACTTGTGGTACAAAGAGACGTATGGATCGATACTTCCAAGAAGATCAGAGGCGCAACCATGCAGATAAAAACTTCCTTGCTTGCTTACGTAGCCTTCGTCCATGTAATCGTCATATCCTAAAAACGCGTGTTGACTGATTCATCTAAGTAAAAATTAGTAAAATAGCTCAAGCTGACGAAACTGAAAATGCAAATTTACTAACCGATGTCATCGTCTTTGAGTCTAACCAGTACGGGCAACTTTGGCACTTTGCCGTTGCAACGAACGTCGCCGGCGACGGCAATGCACTGCCATTCCCCGCCCTTAACAAGTTGAAGCAAGACAAAGAGCAGTAGCAATACCTGCTTGGAGGTCATATTGCAATCACACTGGATGCAGCTGCCATCTCCTGGAGAAACTGAAAATTCGAACGACCTACTTTGTCATATCTGTTGACGCCGTGCGTGAAGTGGAAAAACTTATTTTCGGCAAACAGGCGCATCAACCAATTGGTCTTGAAGGGTTCAACGATATACAACCGTTGAAAACGTAGGCTGCTTGTTCAAAGAGCTGAAGCGTTACACCGCCTCCGCCGCCGGAATGTCAGCTGCTCTGCTGCGGAGTTTAAAAAGTCGCTGGCTGCCTCTACTGTTCGGAGATAAACATTTCGCTAAAAGGGAACGGAACCTATAATCTCTTAGAAAGCCTTTACGGCAAACTCAATTTCACAACTGCCTGAATTCTTGCCACGCAACATTGCTTTCAATAAGAAGAAAAACAATAAAAATCGCTGCAGTTATAGATACAATGAAACGTTGTTTCAAAATGGCATTAATGCGTTTACTGAATTTTGAACCATGCAAACTTAACTCCTGCGGAAAGCGACGTTGCAACTTCTGACGAGATGTCTTAGAAAAAGGCTTTATGGCACGCAAGGAGGTCGATTGTCGAATACATGTGGCTCATCTTCCACAGAGCGCAAGTTAATAGTACGAGGAATTTCGTGGTCGAAGCCGGAGACGGTAAGAGGCAACTTCATACGACGCTTCTGGTTCTGCTTGCAAGTATGCAAAATATGCAGCTCAGGCTGCCATGGTTGGTATATGTCACGCTGACAACCGCTGACAACAAAGTAGCCATTTTTGCTTACGAATGCTTCGTCTATGCGATCGCGGTAGGCTGAAAGGCGAACGGTTAACAAAGGCGGCATAATCGAATTGGCGAAATTACCGTCTTTGGATTTCAACTGAACAATGACCACACTACCGTCATGCTTTTTGGCATCCTTTGGATCCGGGCAGATGGCTCGACCACGGATCAAGCGGCAGCTTTGCTTCTCCACCGACCATACGCATACGACTAAAACTGCTATGAGCACAAGAGCAACTCTGAGTGCCATTGCGTTCAAAGGAGTCGAGTCGAGTGAAAGCAGAGTCACTAGTCTTCGCCTTCGTTTCCAGCAAGATGAATGGGTGTCGATTCCGCCCTGTTTCGCTGTCAGCACAGCAACACTGCAGATGAACGCGCGAGAGCAGTTTTGCCGGTTTCAATTAATCACCTTTTAATGTCTTGTTTCTACTTTGCATTGAAACAGCCACTCGCTGAAGGCGAGCGTTACTAACGCTTTTTGGTGAAGAAAAAATAACTTTGCTCCAAAACGCTGACGGCATACCGACTGCCCCAAGGAACGAGAAAGGACGAATGAAAAAATAGCTGTTTACTCATGCTCTTGCATACGCAAGTGAGCAGACCAGCCAAAAGACGGAACGAACTAAATAAAGCTTCCTTCCTTTACAATGCATTTTTTAAACTGTTGCGTGTCAGTCAAAAGGGGCAACTTCACAGGTCGTCGGAGATCCTAAATAAGACCTTTGAAGCGCTGGTACACAGTTCTGTTATTGCTTTATCTTATTTTCCAAAAAAATAACACAAACGTAAGGACAAGCAAAGCGGACACAGAAGAAAATAACATACACCTTGCTCCGCCAGACGGCATTCCGAGCTGATGGTCGCGGTCGGTGAGAGGAACGTACATGACGCCCATTAGGTCTCGTTCCCTGATTGTACCGTCACTAAGCTTGTCAATTTGCTTGAATACTTGAGATCCATATTCTGGTCCCACAGGAACGACCATTCGCCCTCCTGGCTTCAACTGGTCGATCAACTTAAAAATGATAAGCTGGAATGCAGCAATGGAACATTCGACAATTCAGAGGTACCGCCTTGGGGACACCATTTGCTGCAGCACCAACATGAATAGCATCGTATGGGGCTTCACTGGGATATCCATTCCGTCCATCGCCAACTGAGCGCCAAACAAAGACAACGTATTAATAGAAGCACAAAACAAAGACTTGCATTAAGTACACGAAAGGAATATAGAAACTTTGCGTACACGCAGCCTCAATACGTACAGGACTTGAGTTGAGCGGCATAAAAATTTCATTCTATCCTACCCGTTAATATTTCCCTCTTTTTCTCAAAACTTAACTCGCTTTCGAGAGAAAGTATGACAATGATTCACAAGTAGAGGGAATACGATAAAAAAATGCACTGCTATCGTACCTACGAGTAAAACGCGGCCGGACTCCAAAAGGTCAGGATTGCCCTTGCGTACGTTTTCCTTCGACCATTCGACCAACTCAGGTATGTGTTCAATGCCAACGGCTTTGCCGGTAGGTCCAACCTAAACTAGCCGTTTCGACTACGGCTTGCAACCATACAAGGCGACTTATTACGAGCACGGCAAAACAAGCCGTAAGGTATCCCGAACCAGATCCAACGTCCAAAGCCTTTTTGCCTTCGGTCAAATGGTCTTTCAGCAATTCCAACGCATGCGCATGCTTAAAGGCGCAGTTCGCCAAATGGGAACTAGAATTTCAGGTTTACCATATGCGGCGCGCTGATCGTCGCTCCGTAATTAATTGGCTGCGGAGAATCGTAGTATGGATTGTGTCTGCTGTAGAATCCACGGTCGACGGCAAGCATAGCTTGCTTTACCGTTTCTGACTTGATTATCCCATTTCCTGGAAAACACGTCTGCTGTATAAGCATAGTTGCTCAAATGCAAGACCAACTTTGAAGAGCGTTCACCATGTCGCTGTTATTTGCGCCGTGCGATCGCCACGCCATTGTGTAAAATGCTCGCAACCAAAGAACGCAACACAGAGAGGGTAGTAGCCGCATTCGGTATAATCGAACGTGAGGATCGATATGTTTACAAGTATGGCGTACGGTTTGCGACAAACAACTGCAATTGAAAAGCTATTTACGCGTCGCTTTAACTATTGCAAACGACTTTTCATGGGGGAACAAGCGGAAAAATGCATTCCTAAAATAGGTTTAAATTATTTACGCTGCAAGGCCTTTTACGTTTATTAAAATGAGCAACTGACGAAGTGTTTAAACTTGGCAAAAATGTACGCTGCTAAGTTTGCAGCGAAAGCAAACAGCGCAACTAGGCGCTGCGCCCAGCATGAGCTTTTGAAGGGGGAAGAGAAACTTTGAAATAACGAATTTTTTGAAAAAGTAACTAAATCGCAAATGCAATGCAATTAAAACTTGCGGGAAAATTATTACACAAAGAAACCCACATTTTGACGAAACGTTTCTACTTCAATTGCACTTTCCAACATATGCCTAAAGGTACGACTTTAAAGGGATAACTTTTACCTGTTGTTTCGGGCAAACCCCTAAACTTAACAGCGTGCGCAAATGACCCAGAACTTAACTACTTGACGGCAGAGCTAACATTTTCATGTTCTTAGGGATACTGTAGCCTACAAAAACGATTTTCAGGTATCGTTAATCACTTTTTTAACGCGGTCCCGAAGATATGTACAAAACCAGCCCGGAAATGCTAATTGTCGGCTGAGGAAAAATCTAAAGGCCTTTAGGAATTCCGTATTTACCCTTTTTTGGTAAAAGTTTACACAGCTGGAACAAAGCGCATTTATCCTGGCGAAAGATTGGTGTACGCTCCTTTGTACCGGAGGGCACCTAGTCTTCAACGTCGGAAAGGTTTTGATCCATTACGCAAAAAATGAAGCCTAGCAGCGTTGTCTTACATGAGAAATAGGCATCTTGCAAATTTGATATGTATTCGCAGATCTAACTTTATGCCTACTCATTTTTCAAATTTTAAAAATAGCGCTCTGATCTATAAACGGTACTTTCTAGCAGCTGTATCACTTGGACGACATTGTTTGCACAATGGAATGATCGCTGGATAGCAAATGAAGCTTTGAAGAATGGAGTTTAACAGGCAAACTGGGACAGCTGGTCGACATTTGCGAGCTCGATGCGAAAGAGCAAATTGAACACCATTTCTCGTTAGCCGACCAGTTGACGACAAGGTTATTGTGGAAACTTGGCGAGCCGCCGCATTGCTCAGCAGAGCGACCAAAGAACTGGCAGCGGCGCACAGAAAAGGCAACTGCACTCTTTGCAAACGAGGCCAGGCGGTGGGATGGCCAACGACGGCTGTCCAACTGCCAAGAGTTTTGCTGGCGAATGATTCGCGAGGGCAAACATGTTCCAATTCCTCGCAGCGGCTGCGATGTTCAATCGAAATCAATCTACAAAGCGAACGGAGACACTATCACTCAACTGTGATTCATCGTCAAATAAAGCAAGCAAATGGCTTTAACGATGGGAGACTGTCCTCGCGCATGCTGCGCCCTGCTTTTGCCAGTAAGTATTCAAAACATTCTCTTTGTTTACCTAGTAAGTGATCCCAATTTTTTAAATGCAAAGCTTTCTTAAAATATGCACTCTTAAGATTCTTCTCAATTCTTTAATCCTATGCATACAGAGTACTACGAAGTTACCTTGTTGTAGTATGTTAAACAAGATTTGATACATGATATTTCCTGTTACCTCGTACTGGAAAGTGTGTAGTGTTTTCTTCTTTTTCTTATTCCTCCAAAGCATGCCAGCGAAGGGGCAAAGTTCGCCTTTAGCCAATAGCGATTGGGAAAACAGGACAGGACAGCAGTAAATTATAATGTTGTCTGCCAATGCAAGCCAACTAGTTAAGGACTAAATGAACTAACCAAAAGTTAGGGCTAACTTATATTGATCGACAATGCATAGTTCCTAACAACCATAAATGGAAGTTCAAATGAGACGAGAAAGATGGCGACTATGGAAATGCCAAGAAGCACTGCCTAATATGAAAATCAAATTATAGTAATGTCAGCGCAACTTACTGATACCTTCAAATATTCTATGAAGGAAAAGCTTTTCGTGTTCTACTTTCACACTGACTTCAGAAAAACACTTTCGCCTTATTTAACGTACATCATTTTTAGCCAATCGCAGTAGCCATGCAGACAGGCTGCTTCACGACCGAGGTCGCGGTCAACGTCCTGCTCACGCTGCTAGGCTTCATACCAGGAGTCATTCACGCGTTTTACATTATTCTACGGGACTGAAGGATGAGCTAAACCATTATTCTATAGCTCCTATTTAACGCTGTTTTGGGAACTTTGGCTATGTTATTTCACTTTATCTATACTGCTTATTCATAGCACACCACTCCTTTCAAATGTCGCTGACGTTATTCAACGTTGATACAACGTTCCTAGTGTGATTTGATGTTGGTTCCTAGCATGGCTTGATGCGACTATGAAATAAAGGCAACCATTGAGGCGCGACTTAGAAATAACTAAGAGCAATTGTTTTTCCTGGAAACAGGCTTAAACATGTGTGGGAACAACGAACGCAAACAGTATTGATCACAAGGTATCGAGTCGCAATTGTCCCCTCGAAAAGGAACACGGTAAAGATTAAATTAGCTTTTCGCAAGCTGCCGTAGGCCTCCTACTTTTCAAGATGAAGGATTGGCACGCAGTTAGGGTGGCCATCAGTCGTCGCTGCAATATACGCGATTTCCGCCTCAGCTGGCGGAGGCTCGATCACGTTAACGTCCAACTGTTCCATCTTCAGGGAAAAACGTGGGGCACTTCGGCCTGACGCGAGTTCGGAGATGCAAACCAGTTTGCAATGCCCTAGCGGGGTTTAGCGCACGACTTAACGCAAACGTCGCAAGTGCAGCAGCGCGTACACAGGTAAACAAGAACGCGTGTTTCATGCACTTTTTCAATCAATCTGACGCGAAGGAAGTTGAAAAAGCAACGCCACCATTTAAACACTGAAATGCGTTGCAGTTGGAGCACGCGGAAAATATCCCGCGGCAACGAACGCCAGTAAGATGGAGACACAAAGAACTGAAGTTGTCTGCGAAGATGTACTGAAAGACAAAGACGAGAGAACAAATAACCTGAATGTTTTTTGTGAAGGAATGCATCCTGAATTAAACGTATGTCACAATTTGGCGTGTCTTCTTAACAAGGCCATAAACAATGATAGTTCGTTTCGTCCTTCAACGTGACGGTACCTGTCACATTAATATACAATCTCGTAAAAGCCGCTTCGTTCCAGGAAGACCTAACAGCGCAATCGTTCAAATGCCCCTTAAGGCTTCGACCAGCATGCTATTAATATTTGTATATACTGTACATGAGTGGGAATACGGTAAGTTTGAACTTCGACTTGTTCAGAGATTACAACGACATTCATGGCTAGCTTAGTTTTCGTACGTTTTCACGTGACAACCAATTACAGCAGCGTATTCATAAAACCCAAAGAACAATAACGTAATTACTAAAGCAATGCTAAAGCTGTAATAACGTATGAGCTATACACATCGTTCGAAACGGAAAGCTTAACTTCAAGCGAAAGTGGGCAAAGCTGAAAGAGCATTCAGCGGTTTGGAACGACATATCCAATATTACGCGCATGTGTTTTATCATTTTACTTTAAACCATGCCATATCTTAGTGAAAGTGTAATTGAGAACATTTTAAGCGGGGCACCTATGCCACTTCAGTTGGACTTGACTTCTTGATGCTCCTAAAACAATAGAACTCTGATGGGAACTTGTTGCTTATGCGCCTCACCGTCTGAGAAACGCAGGTTCTTTCCTGCCATCCTGTTCTGCCCTCACGTAAGCCTAAGCGAAAATATAAGCCTTATGCTTAAGCTTAGGCTTAGGAAAGGGCAGAACAGGATGGCGGGCAAAGTTTTACAGTATGACGGTGGGGCGCATAACCGACAAGACGCCAACTGGCTTTCCTGAAAACTTGTTTAGCAATCTATAAACGGTATGCTTGATTAATTGCTTTTCTGGTAAGATAACACTGCCTACAGGGCTACTTTACAATGAATGAGGCCGTTATAACCGCGTTGTATTAAAGCGTTCCTACAAATTAAAAAGGCATTTATCATAAAGCAATGAACAGTAAGTAAAAACATTTATGCTAATAACTAAATTCCGTCTGAGCATCGCTCACAGCAGAACACTTTTGCACTGATTCCTTACTGATCAGCAAAAGCGTTCGCATAGTCCCACACTGCCATGCGTTCTTTCACGTTGCACACAGAACGAACTTTCCTTGCACATTACTTTAATAAAGGCTCGTAAAAGGATCAACGAAGTTGGATGTGATCACTTAGCGGTCATGTAATAGGCAGGTAGAGCAGGTTCCCATCAATAACTACTTGTGGAATTGGGAAGTGGGCCAGCGCCTGGTCCTGCAGAAACAATACACCCTCTGTTTAAACAAACGGATTAACTTTCTCGTTTAGCACTGCCAAGTAAGACTCTGCAGGCCCAGTTTGCCCAAAGAAGGGACTAAAGAATCTATTCATCCAGATTATTGCCTACACGTGACATTAGCGTGCATTTGATAAATTAGTGATTATTATCAGACCAGTAAATTGCGCTGTGAAGGCTCGCATGACCGTTGAGCCATGAAAATTGCCTCCGGATAATATAAACTCTTGTCAACCTCTCTCATTGTAGCTTTCTCGACTCTATGGCTAAAATCATTTTCAAGCGAACCATGTACCCAATTGCGCATGCTAAGGCTCGAACCCTTCGACGAAGGTGGGAATGCCCGGTTGTAGAGAAGGACGACCACCCGACCTTCACAGGCTGTTTTTTTGAATAGTTTTAAGATAACAGATAAGCGTCAGAATCCTTATTTGCTCTGAAGATGGGACAAGTAAAGTCTTGAAAGGTTAGCCAATAAAAACTGAAGCAGGTGCCTTCGTCTCACCTCTATAGCTAACAGCAGCCCACCTGCGCAGAGGGCTTTTACATTTGCAGACATCGAACCGACAAGAGAAACAAGTAGTCCCAGTAAAAAAAGTGAAAGCACCTTCACGTGCGTCTGTTCAGGCGTTGCAAACAATTCACTGAGCATCTGCGTGCCTATAGAAAGAGACACAGAAAAAGGAAACAAGGCTAACGCAGAAGGGAAATTTACCATCCAACGAAGTGCATAAACCTATGGCGGACCATGTAGGGATGGTTAAATCGATGGATAAGCTAATCGCATTTATAAATGAAATAAAAAGCACAGAACACTGGCGAATCCTCTCGAGGAATTTAATACCTCACTTTACGACTTTCCTCTGGAATGCCCTTTCGCGTTTAGGGCAGCAGACCCATACTAAAATTATTAATAGTGCAATTCATATTTGTTTGAGTATACAAAGTTTCTTTTTAGATTTAATTTTAGCCGGCCAATAGAAGACTGGTATTGTCAGACCAGGCGGACAGTCACCAATTGAGTAGCTACCTGCTTTCATGACTTCTTGTACAGTAAGCTTAGACGGACTAAAAAACATTAGTGCAGTAAAGGTTTTCAAGTACGAAATAAACAAAATACTGCGGATGACAATAAACATGTTACTATGCCAACCTACAACAACAATGACCCCAAGGATATTGCGTAACAATCGAAAACTAGCTTTGTCATACCGTAAATGCTATTAGCCCTCATTACACGAACAATAGCGCAATCAAAGATTAAGAACTGATCAACGTAAAGCAACTGCACTTTAAGTTAGTTTGTTATCGTAAAGAAATGTTTTCTTCATTTCTGTACGCGCAGGTAACCTGATTTCCCTTAAATTTTCAAATTTTACCTACCGTATCCCATTTTCAGCGTCTGCGAACACAGAAAAGAAAGAAAGAATTATGCAGTCGTTACGAGATTTATTTTAATTTACCAAGACCAACCGGAAATAAAATTTAATATACGATAAGTGCTGATGTTAGCAGGTGTATTTTTTCGTCAACAAATAGAAAGTGTCGCACCGTCAAGAGGGAAACAATTTGAAGACAGGTGGTCTACGTTAAACAATAAAACTGAAGAGAAAACTGTCGTTTTTAACAATGAAACAACAAACAGCGAAACCAATTAAGCCCAGCAGAGCAACGCGTACTTAGCAGTACACCACTTAAACTTAAGTCATACGCATTTTGGAGTAAAATAAGTAGTACTAATAGAAGTAACGATACGTGGGGTTACAAAAGGAGAAAGAAGATAGGATAACAAAAAATAAAGAAAAAGGATTTTTTGAGTCTTGTCGGTTACGCGTACCACCGTCTGAGGAATGCAGGTACCTTTCTGTTAAGCATGCGGCCATCCCGTTCAGCCTTTATTGACGAGCATGCCGGCTAGCCTGCTCTGCCCTTACCTAAGCCTAAGCCAAAATATATGCCTTATGTTTAGGCTTAGGCTTAGGGAAGGGCAGAACAGGATGGCCAGCAGAGTTACAGTATGACGATGGGCCAAATGACTGATATCAGCTTGCTTTTTACTTCGCTTACCCTCGGAAGAATTTACTGCAGGCTGATGATGGATCCGGCAAAATCCCGACTCTCCAAAATAAAATATTTCTTTGTTTAACGGGGAAAACCGTGTTACAAGATTAAAAACCGCCGGACAATTTCGTTGGAAGGAACCTACTTTTCAAAGTGAGCATTTCAGCATATGGAATGCAACAACTAACAAAGGCAGCCTTCTGGAGGGATCAAAATTCTACTAGAAGAGTAACAAGTTCGTTCTGCAAGAATTGTGAATGAAGCAACGCGCGGAGAACGTTCGAACATTTTTAGAAAACCCGTACTACCTTACTGTAATACGATTTGTATAAGAATAAAAGTTTTTTACCTTTTTAACTTTTATGAGGATGTTTCCGCAACACATGGTTATTCAAAGTAGACAATGTCGTAAACCGAAGGGCACATTCAGGCACACTGCAACTGTACGGTTTAGATTGGCCTAAAGCTATTCAAAACTGAATTTCCAAATTGCAGCGCGCCTCGAACCTGTATGCACTTTCATATGACGTTTCAGATTGAAAGGGAGAGTAAATCTTTTCGAACAACCCGGAATTTCACACTGCAAAATGGCAAAATTGGCTAACGCAACATATACAGCACCTTACCTGAAACTGCTTCTCTCTGGAATGCACCAGGTGATGCCTTTTTAACTTGCTCGCACTGCTAAAAGCTTTGCCGCATGTGATGCATACATGAACTCTGGAACGGTGCACTTGAACGTGTTTCTGCGCCAGCTTTTCATTAGGGAATGTCTTCCGACATGCCTAACGTTTAATACACGCAGTGTTAAGCTTGAAACTGTAAGCATGAACTCAAGTTCAGGCAATACATCATCCAAATTGCCTCTCAATGGAGGACAGCCCTGTCTCGGAAAAAATGCAACTCACATGCAATGGACACGGAACAGTTTTTTCACAAGCTTGGCCTGCTGTTTTCGAGGATTTGCTGCCTGAAAATTGCGGACACGTTACTTAACTGGAAAAATTCTCTTTTAATCGACTTTTCTGGGACCACAACGTAGCCTGATATGTTTTTGTCAGCGTTTTCACTTCTACCGTACGACGCTTCCATGTTTTGTATCCAAGAGCTTGCACAGCAATAGAAGACAAAACAGACATGCTTGTATTCTAGCTAAATTCGCACGATGCAAATCCAAACTCTATTCGTTCTACAGTATGCCACCTACCTTTATTCAGTTTACTGTAATTTTGCAAAGTTGGCTTTGTTCCTTTTACGTTAGCTCAACTAGGCGGAGTTGTTTTGTTCCCAATTGGAGATCATGCCTACTTTCGGACTATTGGCTCAAATTGGACGTATTTGTTACATAAACGACGGGAGAGACAAAGGAAAATTATGCGCCATTGTGAACGTGATCGATGGCAATCATGCACTGATCGACGGTCCGGAGGTGAAGCGGCAAGCAATGAACTTCAAGAGTCTGCATCTAACGCGCTTACGCCTGAAAATGACTCACGAAGACAAGACGAAAACGGTGCTTAAGCATTGGAAGGAGCAAGGCATTGACGACAAATGGATGGCTACTAAATGGGCACGTCGTGAGAAGCAGCGGCTCATTCGTGCAAGCTTGAACGACTTTGAGCGATATAAGGTCATGAAAGCGAAGAGAAGTCGAAACCGTCTGTTACGCATTGAAATGGGAAGATTGAAGAGAGCTGCTAAAGTCAAAACGGAGAAGTAACGATTGCTTTCGATCTACAGTTTGTTGAATAAAGTATTGAAGAACCATATTTTCGTTATGTTGCCGCTGTAGTTTGCTTGCGAGGCGCAGTGACTGTTCAAGTTTGAAATGAAAGGGCTGTCTTGGTTTATCATTGTATTAGTTGCTTTCGGCTAGCAAAATTCGCGCACCTGCTTGCGATCGAACGAGAGCCAAATAAGTACATTTGCTTGATCTTCAATAGTACGCGTAAGTGACACCTCTGGGCGGTACAAAACCGATTTCAATCCAGCACTACCCGTTCACCTTCATATGCGTAAACTTCGCACCGGTAAGACTTTGGATTACAGGGTAAAAGAAACCCGAAAGACTGCTCGTCACCAGAAAGTCCATCGCTTGGGCACCGCGTGGTTAGCGAGAAGTAGTGACAGTCACGATTAGGGGACTTGTAGGGAGGAAACAGAACATCAAAAAACGCCGTAGGACAGTGTGGGCTTGAAACGCGATGATAGTTGCGCATTGTTGGGGTAATCAAGCTTGCTGGATCCGATGAACAAAGCAAGACTGGTTCGTGTATCCGAACCCGCACGCCATCTTGACATGTAGAATCAGCAAACGTCTTTTCAACAGACGTAAACGATTCCACCAGGCAGCTGCCTTCGATCACTTTCAGAAGACCGTACATGCCGGGATGATCGTGCAACGGAATTTCGCTACCAGCGGGCAAACAAAAAATACAAAGGTTCATCAAATCATCAGAGTACACTTCCGTGTAAACGCAGGGCGGAGTCTTCTCGGTAAATTTTGGCCAAAATGAATGAAACGACCGGCTGAAGCCTAATGCGAGCTCAGCATTATATTTCAAGTCTTCCGCTCGCACGCTGGAGACCAGGCGCTGCAGTTCTGCAATATCTGCTGTACTATAACAACACATGCGAACAATATCTGCGACCTTCTGGGCAACCTTCTGGATAATGCTCATTTTCGTGCACAAGTTGGAAGCCTGAAAAAATTGCTAGCATACAGTATTTCACCTTCATCGGATCACTGCTGCTGTTCGAATATACAAACCTAACTATCCCCACTGTTTTCTCGAACTTCTATTCTTTACATCAGCTTGGATCACAATCTAAGCAATACTATACCCATAAATAATATGCAGGTTCCAACGAGTCGACTTTTCAATTCGAACAAGCCAAAACTGAATTTTCTACCAAAAACATTCGAATAGCAAAAATCGCGCGTACGCCAGCAGCCTCTAAAAGTATTTAGGCTCCATTGTATGCTAAACATAACATCCGCAGGTCGCCGACCAATTTTACGCAGTTAGACGTGCTAAGTTAGTGATGCCACCATCGAAAGGACTAAAATATCCAAAATTAGCTTTATGCAGACAATATATGACAAATTAGCCTAACTGATGGGCAAAAAAGCAGTGCGCACAGCTTTTTGCTCGTCCCGTTGCCTTTACTGTTGGATCACATTGCAAGTTAAGTACAAAAGCTAATAATCATTAATTTGACCGAACAATAAAATATGTAAATTTTTGCAAGACGTCAACTTTCAATTATTTTGAGTTTTCAACAAGGAACGATTCGTTCTTAGGCTAAAAGCGCACAAATAATATAATACAAAAGATTTTCAGGTATCATACAGTACGGTAGTTAGAGACTTACAATACTTAAGCGAAATGTTTGAACTTCCCGACTTGCGAACGTAATTACGTAAACGCAGTGCTTGTTCGGACATTATTTCATCGTACTCTCCTATTTATTCAGTTGAAAATTTTCTTTTTCGATATATTTTGAATCCTCAAAACTTGAACATGTACCATCGCTGCTTCGCCATTCGTAGCGCGTTTCTTAGCATCCGTACATTTTAACTTGTTGCCCTCAGGATCAACTTGCAATTTGCACCCATGTCAGACGATGATCCGCATACGGACGGTGAAGATCCGTTGGCGGCTTATCCACTGCCGTCCATACCTGTCAATCAGGGACCGCCGTTCATCGCCTTTGCTGTGCTCCTAGATTTCGCGGTGCAAAAGGCGTTTCAAGACTTAACCATTTTAGCCGACCTGTAAGTTGCGCATAGAATACCATTTTTGCCCATTTTCACGCCTATATTTAGGCTGCCGAAAAAGTCTGACCTCGAGAGGTAGCACCTAAAGTTGTCAAAACTTCCGTGCGTCTCTTCGCCATTCTTTTCCTTTTTAAGAAAGACCAGCATAGCTCAGTTTGCGAACAGTACTCGGCAGCTGTTTATTCGCATCTTGGCCGTTCTCAAATGGGCTCGTTGCGGAGCAAAGGTCGACATATGCACGGTAGCCATATTGCGAGATGTTTCTTGATTGGAACTATTTCCGCTCGTAGGGTATTCAATGCTTTCTTGATCAGCAGGCTTCCATGTTTGTGGACACTGCTGATCGCTTGTTCCAATTGTGCAATACTGTTTTGCTCAGCGCTCGGTTGCCCGCATTCCAGATTCCCATCGCCGTTGATGTTCTCACCTTGGGCACTTACCCTCGTCTTTCCAGAGCAATTGAAGTGACCTCCCAACTTGGATGCCAACTCCTTTAGGGTCATTGTCTAATCTTTTTTTTGTTCAGCAGCGATTCGTGCCTCCCGAAAAGATTACTCCGGCTGAATTGCAAAGCATAACCCGACGGTTAAACCAAGTAGTTAAGCGTAGGATCGTTTCTCAGTTAGGCATCCTTCCAAAGCGAATGAGATGCTTCGAAGTCAGCGACGGAATGGTACAGTTGTCTTTAGAAAGTTGAAACGATGATCTTATTTGCCGGTAATGTCGTTGTTAAGGCCACATTTTGCGTAGCTGGAGAATTCGAAGTCACGCTGACCCTACTTGGACAATTGCCGGTGACTCCATGGACTCTTCTTAACTTTCGAATATTGGTTGCCGATCCGAGGGTTACCGACGGGGCAGAGCTTTTGAATGCCCATCAGATTGCTTTTCTGCATCAGTATCTGCAGGGCAAATTGAATATTGCCAAGGAACCACTAGTCGAGCTATACAATTTGTTGCACTCCTTTTGCTTGTCCATCCAGTTGGACTTGCTCTTTTGTCAAACCAACCGTTTGCTTGGCGAATACATGAGCGGCAGCTTAGCCGTCGAAGAGTACGTCAGGTCCGAGCGTTTAGTGGTAACCTACTGGAAAGAGGACCAAAGCCGCCCTCATCGGGAGATTGGCCGCGTTCAGGATACCGTATCACAGGGAAGCAGTTACAAGATCGTCATTTACGTCGATCAAGACAATCCTCAACGGGGTTTACAAGTGATCCATTTGCCAAAGTCCGATCTTTTGCTACCCAGTATGCAGGGAAGAAGTCGCGTATCCTTCGAAGACCTTTTGTCCGATACGGTGCTGGTTCGCATTGGCTACCGACTTCGCCATTTGCGCGAACTGATCGAGGACGTCAGCAACTTTCAATGCAAAATTCAAGGCCGATTTCCAAAGTTGCAAATCGCTCTTTTGGACGACTGCGACAGCTCGGAAATTGTCTACACTTCCATTAATCTATTCTCAGGGCGTTTCGTCGTTAAACTGACCGCTGTTGGTACGTATGCAAATTTATACTCCATTTGCACGTCACCGTTATCTCCTTCGTCAGAAGACAATTCGGATTGTCAAGCATTTGAAGATTTGATAAACAAAGGCAACTGGGACGAATTAAAGAATACATTATTGAAGCTCAGGTATGCCTAGTCAGCTTTTCTCTGTTTGCTGTAAATTTAGTAGCGAATAGAAAAAATGATGAATACAGTTTTTGTGCTTAGAAGCTAAGTACATGATCTTACTTGCCGATTTTGCTCCAAAAAGGACGGCAGCTATAATGTCAGTATTTAAAATTTTAAAAGTTAACCTTGTACCTACTTATTGCTAGCTACAGTAATGACCAGCAGCTTAATTGAACAGATTGGTCGCTATGATGTCCAGATATTGAGCGTTTGCTTATTTCAGAGTCGACCTTATAGTCAGCCGTTGCGTACGTACGATGCGCCTATTTCCGATGTCACTATGCAAAGCGGTTCCAAGTTGCATTGACGCTTCATTTATACAACCACCCACCGGCAAACGGCTGGTCATTCAATTGAAGCGCTACGGATGCCTCTATTTGGTTAGCTGGATATGTCGCATGATCTTTTGGGAACTGGATGACAATGGGTTTTAGGTTGTGGACTTGTGTCAGCAAGCGGATACAGATCAAATCCATTTGCGGTGCTGGATTGTCTCGTCCGAAATTCCGCTTGGCCGACTGTTGTCCGCGCCGGACGGACTTAACTTGGAGAAGTTCGAAATGAACCTGGACGATATTGTGCCCATACCAGTACAGCATTTGAGCTACAGCCAACCTAATGGAAGCGACGCGTTGGAGAAAAGTGTCCAGGAGCGATTGCACCTTGCCAGCTACAATGCCAAACTTGCCGGTTTCTTTGCCGTATGCGAACAAGCCGTCTCCTTTCTCATTCTTATGCGCGAATTTGACCGGCGCGGTATTCGCTACTGCTTCTATCCGCTTAGCGAATGCTGTGCGTCAAAGTTGGAAATCGTCGGTATCGACTATTCGGTCGTTACTGAGCCTGCCGACGTGCAACTATTTCAACTCATACTGGAAGCCATCTCAAGAATAACCGTTAGAATGTCCTACGATAAGCATAAGTTGCATTGGACTTTTGAGTGCAGCTTTTTCAATTCTCCAATGCGATTTCTGAAAGATCACGTGGCAGCACAGTCGGCTCTGCGAGGTCATACGGTAGTTTTAAACTATTCAGCCAACAAAGACAGCGTGACCAAAGTTGTTGATGAGTTTTTGGACGGTCTGCGCTCCTTCGCCAAGTTGTACGAGTCGTTCGTCAATCTAGCAACCGTGCTCGGTGCAACTCCTTCACCGCATCCTATCAATGTGATCAGTTATACTTATCACAAGTTGACATTCTCCTATGGACCGTCATTGAGATACGTATGCTCATTGCATTGGAAGTCTGGCAGCGGTTTTTCCTTGTCTTTTGGGGTTAGCAACGGTGACTGTTGCAAATCGAATCCGCATTGCTTGCTCAGCTATCAGCTGCACCAATGGTTTCAAGAGAAGCAAAATCTCGCCGCTCTTGTCAGGGTGCTCAACGCGTCCGCGAAGCCGTTGGCCGCGCTGAGCACTTGTCCAGGCATTGTCGTTCTTAACGCCATGGAACATCACAATACGCCGGTACCGTTGAACCACGTATTCTGTTTGATTCCGCTATCCCCGTTTGTTGTTCGCCTTCTGTACAAAGGGCGTATTTGCTTGGAAATGTCTTTTGTTTCCGAAGAGCACGTAACGATTCGAGACTGCGCTCCAGCTTTCGTTCATGCACCCAGCAGACTCACGCAGAGATACGTTCCTGTCGTTGGGCTAAAGGTGAGGCGGCGTTTAAATTTGAATTCGTACAGCGTCGGTACAACGTTTGTAGACTTTTTTGAACATGCACACTGCCGACGAGAAAAGGGTGACGCAAAGTGAAGACACTCCCGTAAGAGCAAAGCTGACCTGAAGCCAAAGTTACTTCGCGCGCCAACTTGTTCACCTTTATAGATTGTAGGCAACGGACCGCAGACAGCCGCGTTACCGAACGAATCGGCGTTCAACAAGTCTGAGACTACCTTTCTTCCCACCTGCGGTAATCGACTACTACTTTTCGTACGCTTAAGTTGTAGGGAAACTTTTTTCCGTCAGACGATACAGCTGGTACCTCGTCGGAAATGGTTGCAAGTACGCCTCCCGAGGATTGGACCCCTTCCGTTGTGCCAATTATGGTCAAACACACAACACTTACCTCACTGTGCTCTCCGTCGTGCACAATGCCGAAACCTGAATGGAGCCCTTTGCACAAGTTCTTAGCTTCCGTGTCAGTGTTGGAGAAGTTCAAGGATCAGGTAGGCAGTGGGCGCTGGCTTAGACTCTCTAAGGCAAGCTTCATTTTTAGGCAGGGGTCAGCGTAATCCGACCTGGTCAGATATGCTTCAAGATGCAACAATGGGAGTTCCGATTCTTCATTAACGAACATACGCTGTCCTCTCTTGGCGTCAAACTCTGTCCTGACGGTAAGCAGGCTTTCTAGTATCTAAAACACTTTGGTTTCCTCGGGCTTGTTGCTTCACTCGATAAATAAAGCCAAACAGGTAAGGCAGAGCGCTCTAGTAAAACAGCTACGGACGAGATGTCCTCTCCAAATAAAATATGGCTTTTCAAAATTTACCATTTCCTTTGACTTAGACTTACGCGTTGTTTGGAAATTGAAGGCCAAAGAGAACCGCCGTAAGCTCGCTGTTATTTAGACAAGGAATTGTGCACAGAAGCTGAAGTCCACTTTTTGGAAGACTACTTTGCCGCCTGCGTATCGCCCTTGTACAGCTACAATGCGGTCACCTCGTTTGCACGTTTGATATGTGCGTGCGGATGCATCCGACGTGATCTACTGAACAACCTGCTGTTGCTGATGGAGTTCCAGTTGGTGAGTTCCTCGTCCGTCTTACTTGCGGACGGCGTCTCATAATGCCTGTTGCAGAAACGTTATCCCGAAGAGGGGGTCTATTGGTTCCCGGAGATTTGCTTCCTCGTACCGCCAATGCAAGTAATGGCTCCTCCAATATGCACTGTCAGCAAGCTATCGTCCATGCTGAACAGCCTGGCAGTTGTGGCCAACCATAATACCAAGAAAGTTCTCATTTGGGTTCGTCTCAAGCCCAATATGGTAGTTTTCTAACAAAAGTCTTCAATTGGTCCTTTCTTTAAGATAAAGTTTATTCGGGTGGACAACCAAAGCCACAGTTTGGCATTTCCACTGTTGTACGATGGCGAAACAAACGCGTTGCAAATATTCCGAGGTCCCACTGGACAGTCAGCGGCTCCTGTTCAATCTGGAGGAGCACTATGCGCCGTGGATGGCTGTTTGATGAGACAACAGCAAGCCCATCAAAACTACGGTACATGAAACTATCTGAAATAAGTATGGCAAGTTGAAATTGCTTTCTTCCAATTGCAGGCGACTGCAGCGTTTGGACATCCATCCGGAACGTAATGCATACCAATGATCTTTTGGCACAAGTAAACAATTAGGGTGCATTCCTTTTTAATAAAGAAAAAGGAGACAATTATTGTTGCTCATCGTTCGACCTGAAATCGTTCACTCAGAAGCGACAGCGTCTCAGGTAGCTTATCAATGATAAATTGGAATCGGCAACGCATTCATGGCAGCATGCCTGTACTCTGATGGCATTGTGAGTATTGCGCAATGATACCGTCTTGGAAACGACGACATTGTTGTCAAAGGTCATCAAAGCGTTTGAACTGTCCACGTCTGCAAATTAAAAGGTAAAAGAAATTAGAACAAAGCTATTGTATGCCTTCAAGGCTGCTTGGTTCGGCACCATGACAGCTTTGATGTTCAAGATTAAATCTGGTATTGCCTGGACAGAAACCGCACATGTTGCCGGTGCCGGTACATAGAATGAAAGAACGATCGTCCTTGCGTAACCATACGACGCCTTGCGTGGTTTTAAAGGGCGTGCAAAGGCGATTGGCCAGGCAAGCTGAAAGTATATTTCAGCAAGTTTTCCAAACGGATAGTTAAGTGAGCGAAGATTAACCGAAATGGCCATTCGGCTTCCATTTGGATTTGAAGCAGCGTCCCTTTAGAGGGCTGAACAGTTCACCGGACGAGCAGACGCCGCAGAAGTGCCACTTCGATGTACAGAGCGAAAACCATTGGGGAAAGCGCTTGCTAGCGAACAGCCCCTTACCGTGATTGCACTTGTCCAAGGGACAAGGCAATTCTGTAAAGATGAAATTTGAATAGCAGCTCCGATGGGCTACGCAGAGGCAAACCGGAAAAGTTGGACATCGTCTTTGAAAATGCTTCATAGCTCTTCAGGTGAACAGTGTTAGGCAAAGGCAGGGCGAAGAGGCGTGCCTGGACCACCGTGGTAACGGAGACCAAGAGGGACAGCGCGAGAGCCATAGCCAACGAAAGGGCGAGCAATGGCGAGATGGTATGGCGCGATTGTTGTCAGGAATTTTTCTTGGTAACAAATTATACGCCATCAAAGTTCCAAGCAATGCCAATTCAATGATTCACGGCATCAAGTGATTGTTGACGGAAATAGTATTCCAGAAAGGTGGTGCAGCTGGATAGTGTACGGTGCGTACCTATGCTAATTTACTACATGCTTCCACAGCGTTGGTAGCCGTCTGCGGAAACAAACTGAGCATAACATTACATACCAGACAGCGCAGTTGTCAGTATGGTGCCATGATCGTCATGTACTTATTGTATTCATATGAACGCACCCCGAAAGAAGAAGCTCATACAATTTAGAGATCTGACACGCTATTGTTGACTGAAGCGATTTCTTCGGACGTCATTGGTTTACGGCGAAATCCGGCTGGTAGTTCGTTGGCGGAGTCGACACGTTTGACGCGACACTTTCCGGACAGGCTATTTGCTTGTTCTTTGCCTGGCGCAGACTGAACGTTGTTGACTGGTTTGTGACGACCAAAACGAATCTTCGGTACGTGTGGTTTAACCACCATCTTTAGAATGATATGCAATTTCATGGCAACTGCTTCAGATAAATAGGGGAGATAAGAAAATAAGGACAAATATGCTACGAATAGATTTCTTCTCGATGCTTTTGCCCTCAACCTCTTAACTCACCAATTCCGCTTGCAAACACGGAGTATGTTTCCGTTGCAGCCTGAAAACAGCAAAGAGTACAAATAAGAAAAACTATACGTAGGGGCATAGCAAGAAAATGCTTAAAGTGCAACTACAAAGCGTATGCAAATCCAAACGGCAAGCAACGGTAGGAAGGTAGCGGCAATTTCATTGCGTTTCAGACAATGCTTTCGCTTGCGAGAAAATGGGCACAAGACGTCGCGTATTAAGCTATATTATGTCTTTGGAACTATGTTAAGCAAGAAACGTGGGTTTTTACCTCGTCGAATGTTTCCTTCAAAACAAAAAGAGCAACGACGCTAAATTAGATGTAAGCGCGCCCTTTCTGATGCGCAGGATCACTTCCGTAACCGACAACTTTTTGGATGCGAACGAGAAGGACGTAACTAATTAGTGTAGCATTCACATTCCAATATTGCAGATAAAAATTTAAACATGCAAACAGCAGGAATTCCAGGGCCATTTCCATTGGACGCCCGCGGATACTGTAAGTGGAACTAAAACCACGTTCTGTCAAACCAAGTAACCGCAGGTAGCCTAAGGTTAAGCGTAAAATCA
The DNA here is from genome assembly GCA_000797535.1 of Trichuris suis. NCBI lineage: Eukaryota > Metazoa > Nematoda > Enoplea > Trichinellida > Trichuridae > Trichuris > Trichuris suis. The sequence goes on from KN538425.1 coordinate 29,250, forward strand.
AGTCGCTTTGGCCTCAGTAACCGTAAACGGCCTAAGCATAAGCGGAAAGTCGGCAGTGACTGTGTAGGCTGAATATGGTTACTTAAACTAACGGAACTTGATTTTACTTCCATTTACAGTACTCGCCAGGTGTATGACGGAAAAGAGCCGAACTGTCTACGGGAAAGGCCCATACCTGATTTGCACCATTCCCTTCAATGCACAGTTTTAACGCCAGTGGCTTTACCAACCAAAACAAAGCGAGACGACACGATTAGAAAGTTTTAGCGGTTTCTTAAGAAGCCGCTAAAACTTCCGCACAGATTTGTTAGATCACTGTGCCCTACTGAGGCATATTTTGGAAGCGGGATTGGTTGACTTGCCTAAAGCTGGGTGACATGAATCGTCCTGTGCGTTGAAACGTTTCTGGGTTAAAAATATTATACCGCCTTGCGGAACAGCACGCCGATCTTTCGTAAGTCATTAAGCTCTGTCCGCTTCCATTGCCGCATAGTCCTTTGCGTTGGTGCAGCTTTTTGAATTGCATCAAGTCTTGATTATTCCTACCGTAATGACGGTTGAAACAACTACGAGAAATTACCCAGCCGTAAGTCTTTGCATTCCTTAGGTCAGCCATCTAAGACGTTCCAACTTTTGCAACAACATACGCAACCATCCTAGCTTAACTGACAGGCTAGAATTAGTGAAAACGTTTCAAAATTGTTCTAATTATTTTGCGCCAGAAAGTTAGCAGAGCAAATGTTTGGCATTGTGCACGCAGTCAGACCGTTCGGTTCCTTGCTATTTTTAAAACAGAGATGACAAAGAGAAGAAAGAGTAAGGACAAGCGGCGTAATGAACCTGAACACAAGCGTCCTACTGTAAACATATACTTTGTGTACAAACCAAACTGATTTCGTCGCTTTTAGCTTAGATATGGCTAGTATAGTTAGGAATTTTCGTAAGGTATGGGGAAAATTCAGTTTTCTTTCCTTTACGGGCGATCGGCAAAGTTAGCACTCATGAGCATTCCTTACAACTGCTGTTCTGACCCATCTGAGTGGCTCCCTAAGCGGTTTTGACTATACATTTAACACTTCTGTTTTTCTACTGAATGTCCAAGTTTTGTTTTCAGCCCTTTTAAACATAACTAAAATCATCCTGTTACACTAAGCGGTCTTGATGAAGTATCAGCTGCCTACCATCGCGTGACTATGTCGTCGAATGCAGCGCCTCCCGTAAATTATGAAAAAGCTACATATCATAGAAACAAAAAGTCAGCTACACAAGAAGAAAGTGAGACTTCATTCGTGGTAGCAGTAGAATGCTTACCGGCAGAGGGCGCCGCTGTACAATGAACGAAGTATCGACTGCTTCACGGTACAGCGGTAGTTGGCAACTAAGTGAAACGATATCTGTAATGTAGAGATGCACAAATTTATAATTGCTAATTTGAGCAGACAGTAGGTCGAGAGTAACCCGAACAAATTTAAATGAGAACGACAGGATGTGTATCAAGAAATTGTTTGCACGCGATGCAACAGAACAACAATGCAGAACAGTAACACTGTACAAGCGCAATTCGTAAAAAAGGAACGGGTGAAAACTGCGAATCGTCTTCTAAAGTTCGTCTTTCTCGTCTTCCTGCGGCGGAGGTGCTCCAGCTCCGGCCCCAGCGGCGCCTTGGTACAGTTTACCAATTATTGGTTGCACAACTTCTTCAACCTCCTTCTTTTGCTGCTTGTATTCTTCGGTCGTGGCGTCTTGATGACTTTCCAACCACTTAATCTTCTCCTCTATTACCTTCTCTATTTGACTTTTCTGGTCGCTGGTCAATTTGGCGCCCAACTTCTCCTTATCATTGATTTGGCTTTTCAGCGAGTAGACGAGCGATTCAACTTCGTTTCTTGATTCCACCCTCTCTTTGACCTTCTTATCCTCTTCTGCAAACTTCTCTGCATCGTTGATCATTCTATCTATATCTTCAGGCGATAGCCTATTATGATCATTTGTTATGGTAATTTCGTTCTTATTTCCGGTCCCTTTATCCTCCGCCGTAACGTGCAAAATACCATTGACGTCTATTTCGAATGTCACCGATATCTGCGGTACACCTCTGGGTGCCGGAGGAATTCCGGTAAGATCGAATTTGCCTAACAAGTGATTGTCCGCCGTCATGGGACGTTCACCTTCGTACACCTGGAAACAATGAGTAAACAAGGAGAACCGCTCTTCATAAACTTTGTTTACTTGAATTGTGACAGTCGGCTGATTGTCCGCAGCAGTGCTGAATATCTGCGATTTCTTCGTCGGTACAACCGTGTTTCTTGGTATCAGCTTAGTCATTACGCCACCAACAGTTTCAATACCCAAAGTCAACGGATTGACGTCAAGAAGTACGAGATCGCCGGTATCTGCGTTCGCTTGTGGTTTACAAAATGAATAAATAAACTTAAGCGCTACCTTTGTCTCCGGAAATGACGCCAGCCTGCACAGCTGCTCCATAGGCAACAGCTTCGTCAGGATTGATGCCACGACTGGGTTCCTTGCCGTTGAAGAATTCTTTCAACAATGCTTGTACTTTCGGGATACGAGTGCTACCGCCAACGAGTACCACTTCGGCAACGTCTTTCTTATTCAAGCCGGCATCCTCCAATACCTTTTGTACAGGCTTCATTGTGGACCGGAAGAGATCCTGGAAGTAACGACGCGATGATATCGCTGCAAAGAAATGGTACAGCAAATACGAACCATGTTCAGTTCTTCGAATTTAGCTCGCGTCAGCGACTCGCTAAAGTCATTGCCATCGAAGAAGGATTCAATCTCTATTCGAGCTTGATGGCTGTTGCTAAGGGCTCGTTTGGCCTTTTCAACTTCGCGACGCAACTTTTGGACGGCAGCATTGCTTTTGCGGATATCTTTGTCGTGCTTCTTTTTGTACAACTTGATAAAATGCTCCATCACTCTTTGATCGAAATCCTCTCCGCCTAAAATTGCATGCGTAAAATAAAAGTACACCTAAAGATTACGAAAAAGGTTACCCAAATGGGTGTCACCAGCAGTGGCCAGCACTTCGAATACACCATTATCAATGGTCAACAATGTTACGTCGAAAGTTCCACCGCCAAGGTCGTATACGAGAATATTCTTCTCGCCCTCTTTCTTGTCCATACCAAAGGCAATTGCAGCGGCAGTCCTGAACACCACATATGGATGTCTGGGAAAAGGAATTCAAAACTCTTACGGTTCGTTGATGATCCGAAGAACGGTTAGGCCAGCGATTGTACCTGCATCCTTTGTTGCCTGTCGTTGGGCATCATTGAAATAGGCAGGCACCGTAACCACAGCGTGTGTGACCTTCTTGCCAAGATACGCCTCCGCAGTTTCCTTCATTTTCGTCAACACCATAGCCGATATCTCCTCGGGCGAGAAAGTCTTTTTCTCCTTTCCTACGGTTACCTCAACGTGCGGTTTGCCCGATTGTTCAATCACTTTGAATGGCCACATTTTGCGATCGGCTTGTAAACTTTTGTCAGACCATTCACGACCGATCATTCGTTTGGCGTCAAAAACGGTATTTTCGGGATTCGACGTCAACTGATTCTTGGCCGCATCGCCTATTAGACGTTCACCTTCGGGAGTGAACGCCACGTATGACGGAGTGATCCGATTGCCTTGGTCGTTGGCAATAATTTCAACGCGACCATTTTTAAAGACGCCAACGCTGAATAACCAAGTTGGTAAGGACGGAGAGATCAATGAAAACCGTTTAAAAACTTACCAGGAATACGTGGTGCCAAGGTCAATCCCGATGACCGTACCGTATTTGCCCTTTTCTCCTTCTTCGGTCTTTGGTTGTTCCTTACCGTGGCAGATAAGAGAAAATAAGAGAAACGCGTAGAAGATTGTAAGCTTCATTGTAACTCTGAAAAGTGAAAGCTTATGACGTCAGCATACGACGCGGCGTTGTTCAAAGCGACAAACGGACGTTTAGGACTTACCTGGAATGAACCTTGAAACGACTTTCAACGTTCGCTACGAACTTATGACGAGAAAGGCAGCTACGAATGTTAATTCACCAAGAAATCTAAGCGAAAATGAATGACACCGACGACAAGGCTTTCAATTAAAGACACTAACTACCGCGTGGTAAGCGCTCAATGGAGAATGCCGTTTAATACGTGTGAAAAGCTGATTGGACAGAGTCAGCAAATTCTCTGTACCTGCAAATCACTTACACGTAGAGAAAAGCACAGTTTGTGAAAACGAGAACCAAACCGTTCGATAATGATAAGCATCCCCGAGATACTTTGCTGCAAATCAATTGAATTAAATAAGGCGGTTTGGTCTCGTACTGAAGAGAGTAAGGGAAAGCGCCTATTTAGAAATGTACGAGTGTTCAAATTTGAAAAGAAAGCAGAATATGAAGCCTTCGGAATTAGGTTAGGTCCGTGATCAGTATTGGCACCTAACTTAGATTCTAGAAGTAGCATGGTTAAGTAGCTCGTTGGTATTTCTAGTTAAGAAGATGAAACAGTGTAGGAAGGGGATTGACTGCCAGTATAGGTAGAGCTTAAAAAGCAGCTTGCACGCGACTAGCTGCAGTGATTCAACGAATATTCTGCTTTAAATTTAAGAATTTTGTGCATAAAAAACGTAGTTCGATATTCTAAATCCTGTTGTAAAATATCTATAATTAATTTACCAGATTTTTACTATCGAAAGTTAAATGTGTTTTTCGGGTCTTATTTAATACCCAGTAAACAACTATCTTTGGCCGAGAACATTACCTCCTGCTTATACTACAGTATGCCACGTCATCATCGGCAATTGGTACAAGTCCCAAGTTCGCGCTCGTGACTATGCTGTTACCTAGTCTGGCAACTTTCGCGGCGAAACACGATTGTTCACGGCGTGTTACTTAGGACGACTCGTTCCTTCTCACGTTTTTTTCGTGTTGCAAGCGAACAGCAAAAACGTTATGAAAAGCTTCTTATTGAAGTACTATTTCTATGGTTCTTCCGGATAAACAGTACCGATAAATACGCATTATTCACGGAGATGGCAAACACAAAGATCGAAGCATTTCACCGAAATGGGTGATTAATTAACGATTTGCAGGAAGCAACTGTAGCTATTCATCCTGCAAATCAATTAACAGTGCAGCAGCAACCACAGCTACGTTTCGAAAAGCGATCGTTTATGAACTCGTAAAGAGCGCAAAGAATGTCGAATTCATTTTAAACGCGCAAAATTATCAAAAACAGGTTGGCAAGACGTTTTCCGCTCTTCATTTTACCACTTCATCCGCCTGTGAAAAGAGAATGGAATTTTGAAACATATTTTCGCTCTGATTGCATTGCTAAATGATCGGTTGTTCGCTTAAGGAACAACGCAGTCATACAAAGAAACTTCAAAGCCGTGCTTGAACGACAGCCATAACTTAGAATTGGTCACCCACGACGGAACGTCGTACAGCGATGAGAGAGGCCGACGACATCCAAACAATGGGCACTTTCGTATTGCGAACCATTAAAGAACATTGGCGACTGGTATTGCCCTGCAAAAAAATGATTCCCGAATCGGAACGATCGTAATAATTCCGTTTCTGTAGAATTTGCAGGCAACCCATTTTGGCCAACGTTTCCCAAATTTGACCTTTTTGGTCGTCCAGAAATCGTAGTACTGACCGCATCCGTTCAACCGTAGTACATTTGCGCATAAGCTAAAATCGCTCTCGACTGCGTTGTCGCTTCCCAAATTTTCATGGCGTACGAGTACCTATATGGCAATACGTTTTGTGCCAAAGAAAAGGAGCAATGTGGAAGAAATGCGCACCAACTCTTTTCGTCGACAAATACATTGAGCTTGGAGCACTCGCTGCGCAGTGTCATAGTTTGATTCCGCAAGTCTTCCATGAGGTCGTCATATTCGGGAATTGGACGATAGCCATCGTATACTGAAAGGCCGAAAGCTAACATTTTAGCTGACGCTCTGCTGGATACTGACGTTGACGATCGTAACCGCGTGGCTTTATGTTTGGCAATATGAAAAGATTCACTTGACATGCCGCTTCCCTTGGCAAGTACAGAAAGCTACGAGGCATCGTGAAATTTCCTGGAATCGACAAGGTCATGTTTATACGGTAAAGATACTAAAAGGTACTAAAACAATTCAAAGAGGAGCCTCGAAGCATTCCAGATAAGATAGCACTTTTGCGAACATAGGTGAGCACGTGAAAGTCCTCACAGCGAGCTTTGTGTTGAACGAAAACTATGAGTAGAAGTGAGTGCACATTTGTTCGTATAGCTGTCTTTTCGCTTACCTACATGGGGAAGTCTGTTGACTTCACCAAAGCCTTCATAAGCCTTAACAGCCGGCTTGAGCATATCTGATGCCAGAATAAATCGAATGAAATCTTGATCAATGAAGTGGTCAACAACTATGAACACAAGATGACACACTTGAAGAATGAATGCTGCAATGCGCATCGACTGAAAGTATTAAAATTTGCATGTCTCAGTAGTGCCTAAAGGAAAAGACGATAACCTCTAAAGCCAACGAGTCCGGACAGGTTCCACCTTTTTGGCCTGCGCGTCGGTTGTACTGCGTAATGTTGCGCATAACAGCAGCGCCCAGCAGAGGCTTCAATTCACAACAACAAAAACTATTGAACAAACAATATTTGAACGAGAACGAACCTGAGCATCCAACAGTATGGTTCGGTGGGTATTTATGTACACGTGAACACCAGCCGTCTGGTACCAACCCGATTCGGCGCACTCCTTGCTTTCGGGTCGAAATTTGTATTGTCTGCGCATTCCAAAATAGGGAAAATGTTTGAACGCGTTCGCGTAGTTACCTGTACATGTCGGATGATGAATTTCCGCCAAGCATGCTGAGGAAGGTGGATTTTCCAACGCCTTGTGGGCCCAAAACTCCTACAGTGAAAAAATTGCCGTTGTTCGGGTCCAGGTACTGAATTGATCAACTTAAGATGACGAACTGACTTGTTTATTACCGCTGCTCACGTCCATCAATTGGTCCGACCATTCCATAAATTCCGTAATAAGCGGGATACCGCCTCGCAGAGTTCGACCACAGGTCGATTGAAATCGCCTTCTCGCGAAGTGAACAACTTTAGGCATATCTTTTTCATCTTAAAGCGAACGACGCCTGCGAAACACGCCTGGGCATGTTGTAGCGCGAGGGCTGACCTTTCGGCAATTCGTTTATAAGTTGCGTAGCGTAGTTTTGTTCAGTTCTTTTAGGCTCACTTGAATTTTGTGTTGGCACTTCTTCACTATCGACTGTTTTGGATTGCTCTTGATCAGCCGTACGCTCAACATGCTCATCCAATTTAAGCGAAACCACTTCCGCGTCGTTCGAACACTTTAGAAAGGATAACTGCTCGGACAAATCTGCCTGCGTCTGTTCCTCATCTTTTCCATTTCTTTTGACGGTCTGCGCATAAAGGAACTTCAAACAAGCCGGCTAAAATAGATGCCTCCTTACTCGTAGCGCAGACTTTGTCAGCAGTACGAAGGATTTGTGGCATAGTGGATCCTCGTCATCTTTTGGTACGTCCTCCTGGAACAAGTTTAACAAGAACACGAACTAGAAATGTAAAGTTCATTCATCTTACTCGTCCTTTCCTGGCCTGGCTGGATCGCATTGCTCTTAAATGAATTCCTTTTACAAATTCCAGGCCTGCCTGTCGCCTTTAACTCAGCAGGCTACAGTGTATAAATAATCAGGAATGAAAGAGAGCTCTTTCCCTCAGTATTCTGTTGCGTTTTGCCCGAAAAGATTATTTTAATCCGATGAAAAGTTGCATTTTGCAAACTCAACTACGTTTAATAGCGTAGCTTGTTTCTCAAAACAAAAGCGGCTTTGAGAGCAAAAGGAGGCCAAGCAAAAAGGCGGGATTGATAGTCATCATATTACTCGTGTTAATTTTGCACGGATTTTCAGCACGCATTTCCCCATTGTTTTTGGATATACCTTGCATGCATAGATTGCTCCTGGGCTTTCAATGGGTGTTCTGAAGTATAAGTTGATTTATAGTCAGGTACATTTTACATTACTACCAGCACGTCAGTAGTAAATATTCCTTATTTGAACACACCTAAGGAAAGGTAGCGCAGCGTCTGTTCGAGTTGGAAGTACGGGCCTCTTCCTGCATTTGCCCGCAAATAATACAGTAATCTGGCAATAATCAGGTTTTCTCTGCTCGTAAAAATACAGTGGGATAAATAACACGATTTTGCCTCCTCCCGTTATGCTGTGACTTCGCCAGCCATCCTGTCCTGCCCTTACCTAAACCTAAACCTAAACATAAGGCTTATATTTTGGCTTAGGCTTAGGCCAGGGCAGAACAGGATAGCCGGCACGCTTGCCAGTAAAGGCAGAACAGGACGGCCTCACGCTTAACAGAAAGAAACCGCGAATTTGTCAGACATTACTCGCAAAAAACCAAAAATCGGTTGTTTATCCTACGGTATGTTTACGAGTTGAGCAATCCTGATTATTGTTAGGCGTACTGTAATGTTTGCGGCTAGATAGAGGAAGAGACCCGGAAGTACCGTCGCAGAAGAGGTTTATTCAGAACGGTATGTTTGCAGTCTGGAGTATCTTGAAGACTGGGTGCCTGGTAACGGTGTGATGGGTTTCCATTTTGATACTTCCACGGCTTTCTCCAGTTCTTAGTAAGTGTGTCTGTAAAAAACCAAAACAAGCGTCCTACCAGCAAATGGATGAGCACATTGTTAGCGAAATCACAGAAAACAATAATACTTAGCTTTCGAGACGCTATGGTTCCATCGTCAGCTATAGCTCCTACATTACGCTGACTAGAGCCTCCCGAAAGCTACGTATATTGTTTCCCGTGATTTCCTTAACAATTTGCTCATCCATTCGCTGGTAGGGCGCTTGTTTTAGTTTTTTAACGGGAGAAAGCTGTGGAAAGACCAAAATGAACGTCTGGGGTATAGGGAAACTGTTCATAACCTACTAATTTGAAACAGCTTTAAAGAGAATTCACGAGAGCACATTGGACTGCGCAGAACTTCAGTGCTACGTCACACTGAACTTGAGCATAGTGCTGCAAAACTACAGTATGAACACGAAGGATGGTAATTAACTATTGGCGCTTTGAAAAACCAAATAGGCCAACTGACAAATTGATCCATGCTACTTTACGCGAAATTCTGATGAGATTGAAAACGGTTGACGAAATTTACCTACACAACTTATTGACGAAGTGAAGCCTGCAAATCGAGCTACTGTACGTTTCAACCATTCCAAGAAAACGGCTGGAATTGCTGAAGTGATCGGACGCGATAGGTTAGATGCTTTAGAAGCTTTGATTCCTCGTCGCCAATGCCTAAGGAGGCGAAATCGACAGCTTTGGAACTGAACAATCAGGTTGCTTGCAATTTTAATTTCCGCCACGTAACATGCGCTTGTTTTTGCTGGCCATTTGTAGATCGTCCGTATGCGCGCCCTAATCGGTCAGGCGAAATTTCGACTGACGAGGAAATTTCTACAGAAAATAAAAAAGATTAAAAAGCGCAAGTAAAGAAGGGATGGCGGAATTGCTGTTTCAATAGCCTAATAAAGCACCTTGCAGAGATGACGAAGCGTCTTCGTTCCCCAAAGAAAGAATGGAACGTCTTGAACGAAAGGCGGAACGGCTGCTTGAAGAAGTGAACGCTCTTAAGGCAAGCTAAGTTGTCTACATGCTCGACTGTTTATAAAGGTTGCTTCTTTCAGCGCTTAAAGTACGACGATGCCAGTAAGTTTGCCTTGGTGAACACCAAGTCCCTGAAGGAGTTCAATGTTCAGGTTAGTAAATGTTTTATTTGGTTCCTTGGAGCGCTAAAATGACGCGCATTCAAGAAGGAGACTCCCGCCGCTGATCGAGCTCTTTACAAGCTAGTCACGCTTCCCATAGTGGTCGATTGCGTTAATGAGTATCGTACAAAACATCCTAATTGGCATCAGGAAGTTCCATTCCATCTTCAGCGGCTTGGATTGCAGTACAAGTTAAAGCGGGCAAAAAAGGTTGAGATGGCGAAAATCCGCAAAGCGAATCGCGCTTCCGCAACCACATGCGAACAAGAAAACATTCCAAAGAGCATTGATCGGCAGGGTCGTTTTGGAACCGCTCTAGTTTCTAAGTTGCACCTCCAAGAGGCGGACAGTGGTACTGCAATTCTCGAAGACACTGCTATTGCCAACAGTGAATCTCCAAACGGAAAAGAAGAACCCTTATCGCCCATGGATGGCGCATCGGATAACAGAGACAGTGACCAATCGGAGGTAGATGACTTCTTTATAATGTAGCGAAGCAAGGTGCCTTCGCATTCCGAAACAAAACCGGTAACGAAGAAAAAAGAAAATTGACATCGACTTGAAGTGCCCTCTTCATTCTTGTTCTTCCTATCCACTTCGCCCTGGTGGCATGTTAAATAAGCTTGGGATAAACGTGTACACGCACGGAATCGCTGATTGAAAAGCTTTGCATTTTATCATTGAGAAGGAGTATACGATCTCCAAGCAGCACTACGGAAAGTTCCACTGGCGCCGAGTCAGTCCAAGCAGGGGCTGTCAAAAGTACGTTGGTTCTAAGGCGAATAAACGTAGGTAAAAAGTCGGTGAAGTCCTTTTTTCTCGGCTTGAACAACTTTACGGTCGTATCCGGGTAAATGAGTCGAATACGCAGTCGGCATACATCCTCCATATCAAATCCATACAAATTGGCGGCTAACGGAATTGCCAGAATAAGCGAGCCGGCAAAGCGATAAATCACGTTCGCGTTGTCGCTTGGTTCGGTGATTACTGCTGAAAGTCGCACAACCGAATCTCGAATAACCGTTGGGTGCAATAAGTTCTCCTTCATCTTGTCAACAATCGCCCTCAAGCCGGCAGTCCATTGAATACGATCCGGGTCTGAGTGGACGCATACGAATGGCGCAAAGATTTCCAGACTGGGCGCCTTCAACCTTGCAGCAAAATAGAACGTTATGCTTACTTGAAAACACTGAAAGGGTTCTGTAATACCGTAATGCATATCTGATTAGCGCGTGCGCTGGGGGCAATGTCGCCATTAACGTTTCGTCCTGGTCGTCTCCGTTGTTGGCCAGGAAGTCAAGAAGGGCGGCGAGCAAAACGGCAGCTCTGAGTTGAATTTCGGAGGCGAAGCGGGACAACTGTTCGCTTCCTTTCCAAACGAGCGCCAGTTCGATGGCCATTTTGAAGGTCTGAAAAACTGGCCTAAGAAAATAAAAACCGCCGACCAAGAAGGCGTACCTCGGCAGCCGCTTCGCCGACCGTCGAGTCAATGAAGCAATCTTGGTCCAAGTGCCGAATCGTATCTTCGAATCTGATCGCCAGGCGTACACAGTGCAAAGTGCATTCGCAAATTCCGCTACTATCTCTTTCTTCGTTGTTTAGCAATTGCAAATCTCTGAAATTGATCCCAAAACTTAGTCTAAGCAAAAGAAAGGGTAGCCAGTTGTACAGTATCCTGCTCATCACTACAGTATGACAAAGATTGAAATTTGAAATAGCTGGACTTCGATCTACTCAAAAGGCTCAATGTAGAGTTGAGTAGGACGATTTAGAAGATAAAACACTTACTGAACAACGGACTGGAAAAGATCCCTTCTCTCCTCCGCGGTTGCATTGCAAGCTTCCTTCAACGCCTGCTCGGCAGCGTCTAAGCATTGTTCAAACCTCTGACTTTCTGATTGGCATAGTTGTGCAGGGTCTACCGATAATGGTAGAAAGCCGGGTCTCTGAAATCGATTATATTTAGCAAAGAGACTATAGGCATTTGTATACTTGCCCGAAGAATGGGTACCAATGTTGGGCAGTTGACCCGTAAGTACTCGTAATGGTTCCAAGTGTAGTTCAAAAAGGAGGACGTAATGGTAGGGCAACGCTTGGCTGCATTGAGAACGAGTATCAATTTGGCAATATCTGCGGCAAATGAAAAAGTAGTTCGACTTTGCGCCCAAGTAGAGTAAGCAGTTAACGTACAACACGGGTCGTTTATCTTCGGTTCCGCCCCTTCGTAGTACGGGTGAAGAGTAAGGAGATCGCAGGCTAAGGGGAGCACCAGTCCGGACAATCTGCAGCCCAACTGTTTGGCACAATTCCAAACTGAAAATTTGTCCTCCGGATTTCGAAGCAAGTTGTTTGTCAATGCGTTAAGGGTTAATTCCAGGCAAAAGCTGCTCTCTAAGCGACAGCATGCCAACACCTCTCGTATAGCCTCGCGACTATCAGGCGACGAATCGACTAGACCATTATAAATCGACCTCAACTGCTCTTCTCCAACGGTGACAAATGGGCAAAGACGCGCCAAGTGCTTGATGGCGTTCAAACGCACCTCGTCAATTTCATCATTGAACATATCTACTAAGAAGTCTAAGCATTTCTGAGCAAACTCTTTGTTTTCCATTGCCAAAGACGACACTGAGTCTATGGACGCATTGCGAACATCTAAATCACTATGATAGTAATATTCATTTACTCGTAAGGTAGGTTTAATACAAAAAGCTCAATGCAAATATCACTTAACAAAAGTGGCAACTATTTCGGCTATACAAATCATCACAACATGTACATTTGAAATAATATGCCTAACGCTATTAGCTTTGAGGCTTTCTAACAATAAAGCAATTCCCTTTTCGTTCAACGTCGCTTTATCTTCAGTCGCTATGCTTATATTTCGCGTTGCACTAAGCAAATGTAGTGTCCGGCAAGACGCCGTGTCCTGAAGTACCTGCGCGTCATTCTCAGGACATCGTATGACGTACGCAGCTTGCGTTGTGTGGTTACTGTCGCCCGCCTCTCTCTCCCTCTCAATAAACGTATACTCCACGTCAGAGGACACAACAGCAAAAGAATTTTCAATGCTCACATAGGCAATTACCAGATAAGACAGAAATTGACAATAATAAAGCTGAACCAGTTCGGAGCATCTCAAAAGTAAAATGAAAAACTCAATTATTTTGCCACTATTATTAGATGAACGACGCACGCTTTCCAGAAATGAGGACAGCTCCTATTGCGGTATGATTTATTGAGGTCAAATAAAAGTAAGTGTCAATGAACGAAAAGAGATGCCCCAACAATTATGCGATCGTCAGTCAGCCAATAGCGACTACACATCCTAACTAACTTCCTTGTCTGGCAGAAAGTACGCAAAGTGATGATTTTAGCAGATTCATTTTCATTCCGTTAGTCAACACTGTCAACTTGCTGCAATTCCAACAACATCATCAAACATTTGGTTATTACACTAGTAGACACCTAAAGTATGCGTACGCGTTTCCATCTACGTTCTTAAAATTTGAATGACGTGATTTCACATGAGGCCTGTAGGGACCATAGCTCGTGACCGCGGCGTACCGTATTTCTCCTGCTTATCGCGCTTGCTCGTTCGTTCCTACTGTATTCCTGCTTCCTTTCGCCGAAGAGCAAGTAAACGAGTTCCGGTTGACCTACAGGCCAAAAGCTGACGGAAGCTAATTAAGCGAATGTCAAGTGCAATATGCCAAAGCGAATACTATTTTAATGACGTAATAACAATTTCATTTCTTCTGATTTGGAATTAACCCAATCATCGAATGTTCAAATTTCAATAATGACCTAACGCAGCTATTGGGACAAGCCGCGTCCCGTCCTTAGCGTCTTAGCTACCTTACGCCCATTTAAATCTTACTGTAACAAAAAAGGGGATTCCCATTACCTCCCTTTACTTTTAGTGACAGCGATGGTGCCGGAAATCCGAGTTCAAATTATTATCCATACTTATAGGATAGTAATATGCCACTTATCCTCATATCAACCTAACAGAATGTTCATCATCCATAACAGCATATAGCACGGATTTCCTAAGCCCACTAATTAATGTTAAATATATTCGCTACGGATAACCGTACGGCGCTAAACAATTTTTGAAATAATCAATTTGTAAGCTTCACTGAAAATTGCGAATAAATCAACACATATTAAGAAAACATGCAAAAGCGACGCCTGCAGAAAACGCAATCAGAGAATAGTATACTCTCAGCAAAGAGTCAACGAAAAACGACCGAACAAAATGGAAGACAGTGAAATTATCGATTTGCTGCTTGCCTTAATTCGACAGTAAAAGCATCTAAAATCAAGTTTGAATAAACTAGTCGTACTTAACAGATTTTAAACTTACAAGTTCGCGATCGCAACTAAAGGTTGAATTATGTGAAAACTACGGGGCGCCTCGAAAGTGCTCATTTTCATTCCCAATAAAAAATGATACAATCGTGCCTTAGGTCACGTCGCTGCTGCAAAGGCTACGGACAACTTTCTCTTTTACAGGCTGACACAATGGATCAACGCAATTTCAGATTCAAGTGAGCTTTCGCTTTCCGCACGTTTCAATGCATCAATCATAAAAGCGTGTTGCCTATGAATGGCCGTTTGATGGCAAAAAAGAGCGCGGGAATATTTCGAAACGCGCTGCGACGCTTTGGAAACCAGTTTCGTTCGGTCGCCGCGAGAGGAAAACGAGCTGCCAACGAGAATCTCACAGAGAGAGAGAGAGAGAGAGCTCAAAACGTGAACGTGCAGTTACGTATTTGCTTTATCACGACGAGCAATTAACAGACTGTCAAATTGTTGAAATTTACATTACGGGTCAATTGGACCATTTCGCCAATCAGAGTTGTCACGGAGATTCAAAGAAGACGAAGCCATTTGTTTAGGGACAACTTCTTGCTAACGTGTAGACGAGCTTAAAAGGCGTAACCGTGTAGCAACCAAATAAAAGTCAGTTAATAAACTTGCCATTTTTAAATGAGCAAAAACACTTGGAGAAAACAAATGATAGTCAAAACATCCCAACCAGTTTTAAACTGCATAGTTTCACAAACAAATAGACGGATTGTCAAGTGGTTTATATACGTAAGCTTTGCGGAACAGCTACACGCTGCTAGTATTGCTAACAGTGGCGAATAAGACAGCTTGACAGCTTAGAGTGTTCCGGGCTGGTCGGTGATCAACATTCAAATACAAAAAGAAACATCCCAACATTTCATGTAGCGATTATGAGTAAAAAAACTTGCAAACTGTATGCAAATGAGAGCGCTCGGGTGAGCAACTTTGCCTAATTGAATCACACCTTTAAAAAGTGGTAGTTAATTTACATAATTACGTCACCTCCATTACGCGCAAAGCAAGTCATTAAACGAATGAAGACCGCTTTCATCCGACCCGTTGCGGCAACTAATTGCCCCAACGCCGTTTGGATTTCAAAGCGAAAGGTCAAAGTCGCATATTTGCATGTCCAATGAAATAGAAACGGAAAGAAATAAAAAGTTTCGAACAATTTGAAAAGCAGACTTCGCCACTCTCGTCGTTAGCGGCGCGGCTGTCCCAACTAATTTAGACTACGTTGCGCGTTGGAATTTGATTAATTGGGCACAGTGCTGCCGTTTCTTGCGATTGCTCGGTAGCTCGCAATGCGGATAAACATAAAAACAACAACTTCACGAAATTGTGAAGCAATGGAAAAAAATTTATAATACAAAGAGGAGCAAGAGCGCGGCAGGTTCGACCTCGTGCCAACGCTGACGGACGAAGAATGATTTGTCAAAAATTTTTCCATACGATTCGCCGTGCGCAATTTTGAGAACGCAAAGCGGACCACATGGCGCGCTCAGCATAGGAAGCGACGAAATTGAACAAAGCGCTTTTTGGAAAGTATGAATTAGTTGGCGCTGATCTAATTTCCACAACGTCCCAGAGGACGTTTGCTACGACTCATTAAATAGAGCCAACACTTCAAGCGCGTACCGGTTAAGTAATGACAGTTGATCGACATCTTAACGCTCCAACCCGCCCGACGACGCTACGTGAAAGTTTAAAAAGTCGTTCGCACTTTTACTGATATATTTAGTCAACGCATTTCAAAGATCCTACTGCCAACGGCAGCCAATAACGAAGCTACGCATCATTTAGGGCATGCGTTACACCGTTGAAAATAAAGCGCATTATGCAAAGATGCATCAAAGCGTTTTGTTTTCGACGTGCAGCTTGAAGAAGCCCGGAGGCGAGAAAGAATATCGCAAATAGAACAAATAAGAATGCTATACTCTGTATGACACGTGACCAAGGGCATATGTACACCTACTACTCGTGACCAGCGTAATGATCGTAGCCAAACTCATTCCTGCACGCTAACGCTCACCACTGCTGGTCAACACTGCATCCCCTCAACATACTGATAACGCAATCCCCTCAGTCTACACGGCTAACAAGTCTCAAATCCTCATATGAATTTGTTTCTTCGCAAAGCTTACACAATTCGAAGAACTCAAGCAAGGATAGACGCGTCTTTGAAGACTTATCTTACTGATGACACAATGGACTATAGTTTTCTGGATGTTTCTGGAAATTCTGTTTAAATAGTGACGTAATCGTTTGCCATTGAAATTACAACCTGACACTTCCGTGTATACGGCTTTTAAAAAAAGTAACTTTCAAGATCTGACCATCACTCATACGCTACTTTCTTGGCAAGCTGGACTTAATCCTACTGAGGATATACTGGATTGTACTTTACCATTCATTGAAATGCTACTTAAATTTTGATTTCAGACTGAGAATCAGAAACGTCCGCGAAAGCTGAACTCTCTGAAGTGAGCTTACGAATTGGAATGACAAAAATGGAACTCACCCATATGTTCATCTTCGAGACCGGCTATGAAAGCACCGCATGACTCGCTGTCGATCAATGGAACGTAACTGCCATCTAAAAGTTCGGCGGGTGCGTCCGCCCCGAACATACGACCGGTTGCCCATTCATTGCTTTGAGAATCGACTGAACTGTCACGCGTCATCTGCGAATGAAGGAGATGATTACAAGCGTTGCCAGTTCGATCACAACCTTCATCTGCTTTAGCAATTTCTTGTCGAGCGTCTGCTCCAAGAATTTATCGCTGACGCCTCGAAAATGACCCTGCAATGGAATACAGTAAGATTTTTTTGGTTTTGACAACGAAATGGTCGACCGCACCAAAAGCTTAGCCGCTTCAACGCGATTTGAAACCGAAATGTCTTGCATTGCGTAACAGATCTTTGAAAAGGCGTGATCAACCAAACGAAGCCGTACTGATTGAGAATTGCTGGGTACACGCCTAAACAACGAAAAATTGTTCATTCATGCTTCGTCAGCCAAACGTAACCAACACGTCCGAATAGAGCTTCGCGTAGCAACCTATAAGCTTGTACGCTCTTGAACGTACGCTGTCATTTTGATCGTCCACCAATTGACAAATGCGATCGTAATTTTCTAGCATCAATGGCAAACCGAGTTGTTGTATTTCCATCTGCAACGTAGACAAGTAAAATATAGATATCGACAAGCAAAATCAGTACTTGCCAAGCAGTCCAAAGCCCTTATGCGGATTCTGTGATCGTAATCAGCCGTGTGCTTAGCCAACAAAGTCTCTATGGACTTTTGTATATCGCTTGCGGACGGATGCTCCCCGTCGGTGGTTTGACGCAACCAATCGCGCCGTTGAATTGCCAAGTGGGTCAGCGAAAGTAGGCAGCAAAGACGGGCGGAACAAAGCGACGAATTCCTTAGACACTTTAGAACCAAAGAGAGATACTTGTCGAAAGATGTCAGCGCGCGATAGAAGCCTACCCGTTCCAAGGCGTCCCACAGATTCTGCCATAGTGGACTTGCGCAAGTCAAATGATTTGAGAACTTGCACAGCAGAGAGTAAATATGCTCTACTCGATAGGATGGATAGATTTCCTCGTCTATTTCAGCCGCCATTCGTAGCAACGTGTCGATGGCGAGGTCGATAATTTCCGACGACAATATATTCCTCTCTAAGAGGTCGTCTAGCGAACGGACAATATCGGCGCTATCCTCGAAGCTTCGGCCCGCGGATAGTTCGCCCAATGTCCACGTCACCGCGTGCTTGGCGTTCTCACGATTGACCAATGCTACCTGATAGGCGAACAGATCCTTTGCTTCATATTCGCATGCGTCATAAGACTCCGGAGGCTCGCTGTCCGGTTCAGTCTTAAGCTTTGTCCTTTTAATAGCCTAAAAGGAAAGCTAATAGCCTATTGAATAAATAAGCGGAGATTAAGATAGCTACTGCGTCAGGCTTGACGTCCGAGCACGCTCGCTTCATTGGGACACCCTGAAACGAATGCAATATGACCAGATTAGCCAAATCGAGCTTTGGAAAAAGTATTGGGGCTTATGCGCCAACATCCGACCACGACCAACTAGGAAAAAGCGACTGTATGTTTACTGAAAAGAGAGCAGCAAGTTTGAAAGTTGTCGACACTGAATAATAAAAAAATAAGCAACCGCTGAAATGGCTATGATTGCAGAGAAAAGGAGCATATAATCAGACGCGAGCATGCGGAGGGTTGTCGGCTAAGAAATGTAGGATGGAATCTCGGTCGCCTGGAATTGCCGATGAATCTGGTCTTGAGTGAAGTTCAAAAATGCCATGTACTGGTCGTTCAATCGTTCCTGCAGCAATTTTTCAAATTTAGCTTCCATCTCCAGGCCGTGTTCACGAAGCAGACGAGCAAAGACGTGCCGAATCTGCTTCAGAGAAAAGAATGGCTGGCCTGGACTGGGTACGTCCTCGGCATTGGGCATGGACGTGACCCGCGACTCGCCGGCAGCATCCATTGAACAATCATCCGTCCTTGGTACCAGGTGAAACTCGTGACGCAAATAGTCCTCCAAGGCAGCAGCGGACGGGAACTTACCGTACGGACGGTGCTGTTCCGAGGAGGAGGAGGAGGAGGACAAGTCTGGGCTCTTTGGTAGCGACGTATGCACCGGAGAGCTTTGTTTTATCCTTTTGACCGCATTTTCTGGGCTCAAGTAGGGCTCGAAGTCATGCGGACGCTTTAGGGTAACGACGCAAGCCATCAAGACGCCTTAAAACAATCGAACGAAATGGTGGTTAGGGAACTGAATTTCCACAAGCCGACAAGTACGGGAGGAGGAATTCACTGCAAACGAAAGAGGCGAGAAAACCAACAGAAATCGAAAAGACGGACCAGAGCCAGCGAGTACAACCAACAAGACTGACCAAGCAGCCAAAATAAGCACAGTATACTCAGTTTCTGTAATGATGGGCAGGAACCTATTTGAAACAACGGAAGCGGTAACCGTGGAACTGCAAGAAACGGGTTTATTTAAAATTAGAAAATACGGAAGTTTTATTACAAATTAAAACACATGCGAGTAAAAGCGTTTAGCCTAGCGAGGCGACTAAACGACCGATTTATGAAAACGAAAACTTATGCAAACTTTCAGGCCAACTAGAATGTACGAATAACGTCATCCAAGAATGGAAAATTAATCTGACCGCTTCGGATAGGCTTAGAGGTCAAACGAAAGTATGAGCATCAAAAAGTCGACCGCTGCAGCAGAGGTATAGTCCAATAGAAACGAGCTGACAAACGTTCTAGTTGACAAAACTTCGATTGTGAGTTCTAATTTCGTGACAATAAGTCAACTGAAACCTTTGGCCTGTTTAGAAAAACACTTTTTGCCTCAGCAACAGCCAGGGTCCACTTGACTCGATTACTCGCTAACCGAGGCGGTGCCACGGCTCCTGCATTTTCAAAGCGCGACATTTTATTACGACCGAGCGAGAAAACGGCCTTTCACGTTGCTGCGGCTCCATATTGCGCAGTTAACGATCGTTTAAAGGCAATGGAGGCATTGCCAGCCAATCTTGTCTGAACGCTACTTGAACATCTCCATAAGAGAAAGATTGTTCAAGAAAGCGAAAAGCGCTTGCAAACAACAGAATCGTCATCACACGTTGCAAATTCGCCTTCGTATTTGATTCCTTTAGGATAAGATTGTTAGGGCAAAACGCATTGCATTTTTGTAGACAAGTCAGTGATAAGGAGGATCCAATTGGCCAAAACAGCCGTACAAACGAACTACGCCAAAATTCGCTGCCGTATGCCAAGTAGATTTCAAAACTTTATTTTTCATAACAGAAAAATTACGTCGCCGTTGACCAGTCAGAGCAGTTAAGACAAAAAAGGTCAAATTTCGTCAAACGCCAAACATGGGCGCAGTTATTCCGCCTTCTTCGATGCCCTCAATCCGGAACTGCTGTGTCGAGTTGCCGTAATAGTTTTCTGGCAACTACGGAAAAGACTGGATCTTCTTTTGCATGAATAATGCTTGCGCCATTAGGAATTCAGCGTGAAACTAATTCACTCGACGAAGTCAATGAGATTGCGATAAACCGTTCTATTTTCCCGTGCTTTGCACTGGTTTATTAAATGAAAGTTCTTTCTGCCTATCGGAGTTGAGGAAGCACTCATAGCTGCGGCTTAAAGTGTAAAAATTAAATGAACAATTCAATAATTTAAAACTATGTCAAGACTTGCGAAGAGATAACATCTTTCGTTTCTCATCTCTTTCTCTTTGATCCAATTCGCATAAACCAATTACGAACAGAAGCAGAAAGGAAGAAATAAAAATATTTAAAGAGAATTTCCAATCGATTCTCGCTACTCCACACATTGCGTGTAAGATTAAGCTTAAAATCATTTAGCACAGCAAATTGTGCGCAGTAGCGACTACTACACTATCAGATGTGTTGCAATTCGTCTCCGTCGCATCGATTTTCATGAATCTGTTGATACTTTCACTTCCTTGATGTTGGCCGTAGCTTCATGCCGCAAAATGCATGCGTAAAAGCTTTACAGCTTCTACTGTCGCTGCTGTCAACAGGTTGATGCCATTTTAAAATCAAACCTGCAAGAAATGAGCTTAGTCAATTTCCACTGATATTGGCGGTAACGTTAACATGCTGAGCTACTTGGTTATGCGCAAGCTTTTGGTCACGTTAGCCTTCTCTGCGGCTGACGCTGCCGCCCAGTAATGAGTCACATGATTAAATAAAAAAGCCAAACTAACTGCCTGCGGTATTAATAAAGGGTTTACGCGCTCCGAGAATGGACGAAACAAGGGTACGGTAGCGCTTCTGTTCCTTAATTTATCGACTTCACGTTCGCCCTTCGCCATTTTTAATACTTTGCAAGTTATGGCAGCGAAAAATTCACCAGCATATTTCATTTCTTCAAAGCGTGCTCAACGCGCTAATGGTGAACTCAACGAAGCCATCTCAGCCTATACCACTGTTAAATGGCAGGAAACATAACAAGATGAATCACCAAGGGAACAAAACAATAGCACGGCAGAAATAAAATAGCATGTCGTGCGTAGATTACCGCTTTTTGTTCCTAAACGTTCAAGCAAACAATTAATAGTACAATCCGCGCAAACACGCGCGTACAGTGTTACTCAGTCCTTCATACAGAGGCAAGCGATGATACAGCGAATAGCTTAAACTGGATCTACCTTTATGCATAGATTCGGCTGTAATTTCGACATTGCGCTTGCGCAACATTTTGATTTCATACAGTAAGAACCTGCATACTTTTTTCTTTCGAATACTGTAGACTAGTACTTTTTCTTCGCGAACTTTTTAATCGCTGCCCTACGCAATTCTTGCATTCGAGGCTTCACAGACGCTTGCCAAAACTCGTAGCCACGAAAAGGAACGCAAAGTGTACTTCGTGCAGACAACGCAATTTAGGCTTCGACCGCCGAAAAGCAAAACGTTTAGAAAGCTGACAGAGTTAGAAAAGCAACGGAATTTACGCCAAACCAGTTCAAGCGTTTGAAACGCGGAAATAGAGAGTACAAAGGCTAAATTCTCTGCGCTAAATGAGTTAGCATTAAAAACTGCGCGAACAGCGAAGACTCAAGAAAACGAGAAAACATTCATAAATCACTAAGCTTGTTTAAGGAAGAATAACGAACTACCAACGCTTAATCCTAATTTATCAAAGCATAGCGCGGCCTCAAGCTGGTACCTAAAGCGTCTCGTAGCAAATGTTCCCATTTCCTTTTTCCTAAAATAGCATATTTTAAATTTATTGCATGAAACTGGACTGCAGCAACACTATTGCCAAGCTGAAGCGACCAAGTGAAGATTATATTTGCATACAGCTTCCGAAGGCATTAAACAGATCACGCCAACACCAACCTTAACGCGAATGCTGCAGCAGCCTTCCAAACTTCTAGAAACGTCTTCATAAAACAAAGTTGCATGGTAGGAAAACTTTTTGCCATTGTTGCCAACTTGAAGGCTAACACTTTTCAACCGAAAGCGAATATTCGGCAGAATACGCTGGAATGCAGCGATGTATAAAATAGTGCGCGCCAAACTTTTTTAAAAGAAGCTATCGAGCGAAAGTGAGCACTGCTCGAAATTCGCACCATCTGAACGCGTTTCTAGCAAAAATAGTCTTGAAACATCTGACCAACATAACCAGGATGCCGCAGTAGCCGAACGAGAACATACACGCAGACATATATCTGCATCTATCCATGTATAGTCGAACTTCGTCGCATTCACAAAGCGCACTGTCGTACATGCTTCCCGCAGCTCTTAGAGGTATCTATTTTACGCAAAAGACGCTGCTTAACTGGGGAAGAGCGCCTTCTCGCTCGACTTAGGCTTAACATACATAGCGCTATTCTCATGTTAAATTTCACTGGTTTTACAAAGTTGCAAAATCTGACCCAGAAACACCTAAAACAGCTAATGACGAGTTGAGTGCAGCGCCTTAGTCACGACGCAACGGCAACAACGTTCGTAGGCAGCGGTTGTTTTTCTAAGAAGCGTTCGAGCATTGCATCATCGAGGTAGACTTAAATGCCATAGCAAAGGTTATAAAACGCAAAGCAGTTTTACAGAACGAGTTCTAGCCGACAAAGTATCAATAGGAAACGTTGTAAAAAGATGCCTTTCCAACAGCTGCTAAAAAATGCCGAGTTGACCAATGGTAAAACTCCTTAAAGGCCTTTGAGCACAATGGGACTGTATGACTAGTCGGTCAGTTGATAACTGTCGCTGCGTACAACGAATGGACACCAAGCAAACGAAGGCCGCGACTCTCGCTGCCATCGGACGACCCAGCAACAAACAAACAAGATTTGTCCAAACCATCGCTCAGGTGAAACCTCTCAACGTTAAACCATCTTCACCGGTGTCCTAAGCAAATAACATTGCAGTAGTTGCAGCTCGACGTTGATGCCTGCTTGTTTGCTTGCGAAATTTATCGTCGTTCGAAAAGTTTGGTTTTTGTTGGCCCCATTTCTCTCAGTCGCTGACTCATCATTGCTACTTATTTACCGGCGAATCGGCTTACATGCATATGGCATGAAAAGGCATCTTGCACTGCACATTGTGCGACCAAAGTCCGTTACGCAGAGTTCCTTCGACAAAGGAATACACGCAGCAGTACTGCCGCTACTAAACGCGATTGTCGGTTCCGCTTTCCTCGTTGTTGTTACGTCATCACTGAGAAGCTGCTGGTCGGAATTTTGAATTCAAAACTTTTCGCTCGCTCACTCCGCCTTTCAGCTACGCCGTGTGAAGTTACCACTTGAACGGAAGTGC
>KN538425.1:52868-94324 GCA_000797535.1 Trichuris suis
GTACGCATATTTGTGATCAACGCTTCCATACGCTCTCCTTCGAGCAAAAAGAGGCAGGCAATGGGATTTCTCTACAATGTGAAAAAATCCCGCTGGCAGCCATAAGGCCAGCTGTTCCTCATTTGTTACCTGTCTCACCAATTTCTCAGGTACGCAGGGATATTGGTGCGGAGAAGTTGATATAGCGGTTGTCGAAAACTAAGTTCGAAACGTGTGGCTTGTTTGAAACCTAGCTGGGCTACGGTCCTTAACAAGCGTATGTTCAAATGAATACATACACGCCTGCTCGTTAAGGTGGACGTATCAAGAGAGTACGTGTGTGCACGCTCCCTATGGGTTCGCTTAATGGGATTTTGATATTCGACGAACAAACACGGATGCGTAGCAGCGGCTGCCCAGCAAAGTCGCCACGTCCGTCTGGGGCAACAGCTGTTGGGACAAGCTGTGGCCGCGAGGAACCACTCCGCTTCGTACCACAATTATCCCTTTCATGGGCCAAAGACGCTTATAATGAGCGAAGCCGCGTACTTGCCCATGCTGGCAGTGGCTATTGGCAACTCTATAGATCAATGCTGAGTCTTTCTTTGCATTTCGCTTTGGACAGGGTCAACTGAATCGCCGCGACGTCTCTTTAACGAAACATCGCGTCCGCTGACCAATCAACTTTGCGGCACATGTTCCACGCGACCTCGACTTTACATTAACTCGCTTTGCAGGAAAACTGGCCTAGCACTGCTGACATTGAAAGCCAAAGAATGAAGCCCTGTGCTTTTGTTGTCATCCTCATCATCTCTCTCCTCTTCCCAAGCATCCAAGCCAAAAAGGTAAAGAAAAATAAGTATATTCCATATCTTACTGTTTCCTTGCTCGACTAGACTACAGTTGACACGTTAGGTGAAGAATGCGCGAATTTCTCTGCCAAAAGTCGTACTTGCACAGGAGCTCTTATCACTATTTTGAACAGCAACCAGATTCCGTGACGTCATCTTACTTTGTCATTAAGCAGATCCCTACGACCCTTCTAACTATGAAAAGTAGCGTCGACAGAAAGTCATAAATTCTGTTTTTTCGTTTAGGCATGACATATTAGTAGTAGCAGAACTGCTAACACCTTACATGAGACAACAGGCGTTTTAAAAGATGAAGTCTGCATAGAGAAACTGCATCTCAGCTTATGGGATGTCGAATATTTGTCACACGTGAGGCACCCCTCTTAAATACACATACGCTACTCCTTTTGTACGAGCAGCGACAGCAAGATAAATTCTTTGCGTTGGACAATCGCTGCTTAAAAAAAGACTTCTTACGCAGTGAAGTTCAAAAATGGTCTAAACCATTTAAGATAACGATACGAATGTTCACTCAGCCTTATCGTGTCTTTAAAAAGCGAAACAAGCCAACGTGTACGGTCTTTCACGCTGCCAAACACGTGCTTTAACCAAATCGTTTTCCACTACGGCGTCTATGCCCTAATGTCAAGCGGGTGCTAAGTAATTTGCATAATTTGCCAACTTTTACGACCACTGACAAATTTTGTTTTACGGCTAGTTGCTAAGTGATACGCACTTTATGAAACTGGAATATAAGATGAATTAGAAAATGCGCTGAAATTCAGATTTCAGTTCTCACTGTTTCATTGCGCAGTCTGCTTGCACTCTTCAGGCCCTAATCCGTTTAGCGGTTTTCAAGATAATCACTTAGTTGACTTATATCCATACAACATTTAGGGAAAACATGGCAAGAAACGTGCAGACTGGGACTTACTGGAACCAATGGTGGAAATGATCCACAAAGAGGACAAGTACCTACCCTCCGAAGGAGACGAGTCGAAAAAGGATAAGATCGGTAATGCAATGCTGTACATTAACGATGAAGTAAATTAATTCTTTAAAATTACGGAAGTTCCGGGCGCCAATCCTTGCGCCAACCATTTTTGCGGTTGGGGCAAAGAGTGCAAGCTGAACGAAAAGGGAAAGCCGACTTGCCACTGCGCTACTGAATGCCCCCAAGGTCCGATTCCGGACCCGCTGGACAGGGTAAGCGAACTATTGTAGCCAAGTACTACCGCCAATTCGATTTGCTCGGTCAGGTGTGCAGCAATACAAACGTTACCTACAGCAGCATATGCCATCTTTACCGTGAACGATGTCGCTGCCGTAGAGACATGCCAAGTTGTACTAATCCTAAGCACAAACACCTTCATTTGCAATACTTGGGAGAATGTAAAGGTACGAGTTAAGCTACTCAGGTGCAATCCACGCAAAACGAAACAGTCTCCTGGCAATGGGAACCATTTCAGTCTTGGAAGAATGCACCGACGAACATTTGAGCCAGTTTTCCATTCGCATGGCCGACTGGCTATTCCAGGCAAGCACAAAACGACAAATTTGAATATTTTGACCAAACTGGCCTTACTTCAGGTTATGCGTGATTTGAAAAAGCGTCAAGAGCTCTACGGGGATCAGTGGATCCAACTGATAGAAGAAGCCGAGCGCGATGACCACCTGAAGCACGTCTATCCCGTTATATGGAAATACTGCGACTTGGATAACAAGCCGCATGACAAGCACGTGAGTCACCATGAACTTATTCCTCTGACGGCTCCCGTTATTCCGCTCGAATCGTGCATCGAACCCTTCCTGCGAAGCTGTGACACTGACAGTGACGAAAAAATCACACTGAAGGAGTGGGGTAAATGCTTGGGCTTGGAAGAAAGTAAGCGCAGCATTTGGGCCCACTAAATGAAGCCTAACTCTTTGTTTTTACAGACGAGATTTTCGAGCGATGCTGAAGTTGTCACTACGAGCTGCTCCACTTCCACAGCCGCTTTACTGCCATTGAGATGCATGCTTTCGTCGAACTATGCGTCCGCAATTCTAAGTTCCGTTTCTTAATGCGCCCCCTTTGCTCCAACGCTTCCCATTGATCCCACCCGGCAATCCTAAAGCCTTCCTGAATAAATGATCGGAACTCTGCTCAACGCTTACTCATGAAGCTGCCAGCAGCTGGTCGACTCTGCAAAGCTATCATTCGAAGCCGACGTGATTCATCGCGCCAGGAAACGGACATCTCATCATGCACGTGATTAAGTCGGCATTTGTACTTTAATTTATCCGTTGGAAAAAACGGGTGAATGTTGCCACTTCCTCGGCCATGTAGGCTAAGCGCATTTAGCGCTCTGAGTAAGCCTCCTTAACACTTCAAAGGCAAAACTGAGCTTCTTCCTAAATATTTGAAGCGTGTACAAAAAATTTAGAACGCCTCTAACATCGGACAGCCGACAGTAAACTATTCCTCTTCACATAGTTGAGGTTGCGTAAGCGCAACGAATGGGTGGGCATTGTTGCGCACCTGTTCAGTGCGTTAGCTTATTCCGGTTTTAAGGAACTTAGGCGTTACAGTACAACTGGAAACATGAGCAAGGCAGAACATTAAGCGAAGGCAATTTTTCCCGCGTCATTAAACGCTATTCAGTTTCTCTTTTGTGAACCTATCTTTAGCAATCATTTCGTGCGCTAGTAAAAACACGAAAACGAAATACTGAGTTACAGCCTTTTTCGACAGTATGATTATTGAATATAGCAGCTGTTAATTGCGCAAGTTTGGTACCACGGCTTTATGGCCTCATAGGTAGGACGAAGCGTATTAATAGTAACAGAGACAGGAAGTACGGAATTTTTCAAAATAGCAACGATTTAAAGAAATGGACGCTTAGACCACTTATATCAATTTTGACGTTAGCGTCTTACGAAGCAGTGTTTGGTTATGAATGCCTCTGTTCGTGACCAACAGTGATTATCCATGAAGCAAAGAAAAGCGTAGGCTGAACTACGAAGATCAATTTACGCGATCAAATGTAAAGCCCGAAACCTTATCGCACTTCCACTAATGCTACAGCGTGTTTACTTATTTTTGAACCAACTACCTCCGTAACAGTTGTCCCGCGTTGATAGGGAACATTAATCTTACAAACATGAAAAATCGAAAATGCTGTTCTCCAATATTTCTTATTGAAAGAAAAGATTCCGTTTGGCCCTTGGCAACGGTGAACCCACGTCCAATGGTGAGCATCGCAAGTCCATGATGCTCTTTGAAACGACACAAGCGCAAGACAGATGAACCGTTCAATCACGCTATACGAAAAGCTATCAAAGACTAGACCTTCGGTGACTCATATGCCTTCGTGTTGTTACTATAGAAAGAGCCTATCGGCCAGATGCCCGTGCTGTAGAAAAGAAGTGTGAACTAGAATTCAAACGAAGAATTTTTTGTATTATAGGCTGTAGCTTTTCTTTTTCGAACCAAAGTTGAAAAGAATCTAATGTTCTCTTGGAGCAACAAAGTTAGTATGCCAGTTGTCTCAAAAATTACAAAAAAGCAGTTCGAAGAGCAAAAAGCATTACCAGACTCGTTCTAGCCGACTTGCTAAGTCGTTTGCAAACTGAAGGACTCCCAACTGGGTTCCTCTCGAAACTTAAAGCTGATACGCACCAGCAAACCAACAATAAGAAGTTAACCGTTCAGAGATTTTTTGTTAGGAACTTTGCTGCGAGAAAAGTGTGCCATGGAAACGGCAGTAAAGTATTCTAGAACAACGTAGGAAGAGTACACAGTTGCAGGCGAGAACATGTAATTTACAAATTCTGGAATCGTATCAATTGATCAATAACAAATGACTTTCATGCCTTACGTCACGCTAAACCCGCCGGATCAAACGCGATTCGTCATCAGCGTGGTGACGTGCTGATTACAGATCGCGTTCGAACCTAAGGCTCTGTAATATTTATCTTACTATTAATAAACTGAACATGCTTATAGGGACTTCAATTGTGTAGGCTAATGTACCCGCCACAAAAGCACTATACTCAAAAGTATAACCGCGAGCAAAACTTTCTCAAATCGCTAACGTTAACTAAACTGCAGCCGACACGCTCACTTATGCACGGTTTCGCTCCAGCTGCATGCGTACCTGAAGGCATCGTTGGTCCTACTGTATTCATCTTACGTTGTGTGTTATAAGCTGGTTGTTGCAGCGGAAGTTGTCTCGATAGACAGTGGAGTAAAGTTGCCCTTCTGCTACAGAGGATAGCTTTTAAAATTACACCAGCTGAAAGTGCAGTATTAACTTTTTGAACCAATTCATCAACGAGTTGGGTAAAGCAACTGTAGGATACTTTGTTAGCGTAACGTTAGTAGTATTCGTCAATTCGTCTTCGATTAGAAATTATGTGGGCTGCAAAATCGAAGTTCAATACACGAATAAGAAAAAATGGCGAGGTCGAATATGCCGTGTATTGACTTAGCTTTTAGAAGACGAAAGGACGTGTTTCATTTCTAAGCGCTGAGTAAAGTCAACTACACTATAAACAAGCATAGGAAAACCGCATTAAGGAACTGAGTATTTTGGAAAGCTAAATTACAAAATGCAATAACAGAACTTACAGCGAAGGATTCAATGGTACGGATGACCGCTTCGACTTCCTACTTAGCCGCACGAAATAGAAGCAAACACAAATTCACTTGCCCTAAGCGTTTAAGGAAAAGTTCAAGGCAATTGCCAACCGTAGAGAGGCAGATACTCAAGATTAATGAAACTAAAAATTGTTTTCAAGTAATCTGCAGTCATCAGAAAAGCGTAACCCTCAAGTATACTCGGTGCCCGTCTCAAAAGGGCTGAGACCATTACGCAGATATTGATAGAATTAAACTTCCTGCGCATAATTATTGATATGCATAATGTACTTACCTACGCGTCAGCAGTAGGGCATATGTTCTTCATATGCAAAAAGCAATGACAAATAGGCCCCAATACGGCCTCTTCGAAGGCATAGATAAAAGCACTGTCTGTATGCCATAGCTTACGTCAGATGCTTTCGGATAATCAATGCATAACAGTTTCTTCCTTAGCT
Source organism: Trichuris suis (assembly GCA_000797535.1). Classification (NCBI taxonomy): domain Eukaryota; kingdom Metazoa; phylum Nematoda; class Enoplea; order Trichinellida; family Trichuridae; genus Trichuris; species Trichuris suis. Next base: position 58,778 of record KN538425.1, read on the forward strand.
GCAAATATTAAGCAGATCCTACACTTCATCATAAACATTAAGCAACACAAACTAAGGCTACCGTAGACACAAGCAAAATGCAGATGTATTTACCGCAGTCTTCTTACAGTATACCAACAAAATGAACCTGACGATTTAGATGCAAACATAATCCGCATAAGGGAAACCATCGCAAATACCACTCGTTGGTAAAACCGCGCTTCAAACTAGATGTGCAACGTGGACACATTTTACCTATTCAAGTCCGAAATTACCAAGTCTAACAAGGCATTGCCCACCTGGTTACTCATGTTCGATTCGTTAAGTAGGAAAATTCAAAAGTCTTCCAAATTGATTTCTGAAAAACCATGCTCTTGCCCGCGTGTACTCTTACGGAAACAATGGACCTTTCGAAGGCAAGCAGCCATACTCGCAGTATAAGCTTTCGCTAGAATGGGCTGCTTTTTCCGTGTTTAGGGAAAACCGACTTACGCAATCGCTAGTAAAAGCTGTGTTTTCAAAGGTTTACAAATCTGCTCCCCCACTTCTAGCGTTCAAATGATATCTCGTTTGACAAGGTCAAAAACTACTGATTACTTATACGATCGGAAAATTTCTAACGCATGATCGCACGTCTATCGCAGTGAAAATCACTAGCCCGCGTTTAAATCAGAGGCGATATTTCAATGTTCAGGTGCAGCTTCCTTCATTATCCGTAAGCCTACTGTAGCTACCCTGATACGATTTCAAACCTTACTCTATAGGTCTTTTTCTTATTCCTCTGCTGTACTACTGTCAAGAAGTGGTTAAAATAAAAAAATATTTCGCGTTGATTGCATTCCTCATATGAGCAGATATTTTTCAATTTTCACTTCTACATGTAGCACAGCGTAGAACGAGGCAGGAAGACTGATGACTTTGTATCTGGTATATAAGTTGAAATTATAGCTTTTTCTAACCGCCTTTTGAAACTTCATAGTCTGTTTACGTACAGTAAAGTCGCTTTTATAAATTTTATGAACGCCTTTCGGAGTCCTTCTGATTTCGTTCTCAGAGTCGAGGATGAATGTTCGACACTAACCACGGGACCAGAATTGTCCCTGAAAGCTAAACCCATAAAATTGGCAATAAAACGACGATACTGGATTTACAGTGTTTCAATTCTGTTTTCAGGTTCGTGCAATGTAACGTTCTTCCGTATAGTTTGAAAAAGCAGAAGATTAGTCAGAACAAGAGCGTGGAAGTTGTTTCCTGGTCATCAGAAACTTAACCTTGGATTAGCAAAGCAACTTAACGTTCAGTTTTTGCATTTAAACCTGAGATGCATTCAACATCGAGCATTACGTATACGCCACTATCCGGCTTCTAATATTTCTTTATGACTGCTTTCCTAAGTACGCACAGTTTTCGGTAGCAAACATGGAAGCTTGCAGTGCCATCCACTGCGACATGAAAGCTGTCAAACGAGCTGCTTCCAAAGCGATCATGTTTACTGTTCGCTTAACTAGAATTTCAGGAACAGTTCTTTCTAGTAATGTATTTTCGTGCCCGCATGAAAATAGACACGCTACCTGTTTTTCAGACTTCAGTTTACCATACGTTTGGTCGTATCAACTTAAAATTGTTCTGCAGCATAGGCTCACACTTTTGGATTCCATATTTTCCATAGGCAAACTACTGGCTCGCTTTGGTCGGCTTTGTTCTGCCAACACGTCTTACAATGGATGAATGCGGTTGGTGCCTTCGTGAATTCCTCGAAATGATCGACCCGTCATCACACTACCGCAACTGTACGACCGCATGAATTGCTGAAGCTTTCAGTTTTACTCTAAATGAGAAATATTGAATAACACCGTCTCATTAAGTAGCGCTTGTTCAATACCTATTCAACATCTGCAACCGTGATGCTTATTGTTAGTATTAACATCATCTTGGTCCGCCTGCCAATGTGAAGACTTAGGAGCAAGTAAAGCAGTCTATTCTTCAATACGGTGCGTCGAATTGATTGACAAGACCAACGGAGCGCGAGAATTTAACATATAGGCAAAACAGTCGCTTTTGCTACCGTTAAATGGGAAGTTGCTTTTGAACGGAGATTAGTCGATGGGTGACTTCCTTGTTAAGAAAAGTTCTAAAGCGAAAAGTACATAATATAATAGCGCTTGATGGATGGTTAGAAGAGACAAAAGGTCTTACTTGGAAGGTACAGTGTTAATTTGTTTGTACAAAGCTCGCTCGCTGGAGACGTACTGTTCATTTGACTATCATGAATTCCATCCTTAGACAGCCAATTGCTGTTGGCTTTTCGTAGCTGCCGTCCTTAAGTTTTGCATTCATTGCATAGTAGTTCTAAAAACAAGGAAAGCGTGATTAATCCATCGGCCGAAAGAGTGTGCACAACCCCGCTGGAAAAAATAAGAAGGAAAGGATGAGTATTGTCCAAAGTCAGCTTTATCTGCAAGACGGCATCACCGCTATGAATGGGCGCTTCAAGCCCAGCGTCAATGTTTCTCCTTAAAAAAAGATATTCATCAGCTGGACCGTAGCAGCCAACGAAAGTATACAAAAAAGGTCCAACAGGAATGCTCAACCATTTGCATGAGGTCGGCTTTAGTCCAATGAATTGTTGAAGTTCCAAATCCATCAGCAATGTTGACACTTCCGTCCCGGAATTTCGACCGGTCACTTCAAAGATTAACACCTGCTTTGAGAAGTCAAGAGGATAACTTATGTTGCCATTTTCGGTCTTAGGTAGTACGCTGTCTATTGTCAATGTACGGGCGCGCTCTGCTGAACAGAGGACAGCTTGAATAATGAATGACACACATCGAAAAAGCATACTTAAACGACATTCCGTAAAGTACAATTGCTGATCGGCATTGTTGGGAGGCAAGCAGGCAATTTTGGCTAAGCACAAAATTTGAAGCAAATCTCCGGCAAGCAGGGCAAGTAAGTAAATGTGCATTCCGGTTTCGTCAAGTCCTTCTATTTCATCACTTTATATTGACAGCTTTCGAAACTGTTCCTCCGCAAGTACATTGAACAGCTGCCAAATCCGCCAATGCGTAACCTGCGTCGGCAACTGACGGACGTCGATGCAATTGCTTGCATCACCATGGAAATAATGGCCACTTTCGGAAGGACAAACACCTCACCATAGTAAAGTGAAACCAGGCATGTTCATTCAAATTGATTTGCGCCTCCATTTCTTCCTTCAGCATTTGTACTCCCAAAAAAGCATAAGAGGACAATAAGTTCGATAGTTTTAATGTCCAGTTTGACCGCTAAGCAAAAGCGGAAACCGAAAGTCTAAGACAAAAATAATTGGAATTCAAGGTTTCTCATTCGAGCTTCTCAGCAACTCAGGTCAGTTGGATAAACTAGTCATTGTCTTAATGAGTATCACAGTAGAATTTCTAAGATAAAGCAAGTAAAACAAATTTAACACCGTCTCAAACAATCATCCATTTACGGTACTGCGTAAGGCTGAGAGGATTAACCATCGCGTCAGAACGACCTGAGTCAGAAGCCGCATATCAACTTTGAAGCAGTCGTTTAAACTAAGACGAATCCGGTGCGCGGAGAAGATACAAGAGTAAACTTCGCTTCCAGTTGTTCGCGTCTGTACGACGGACAGGAGAATTCCAGTCGTTGTCTTGGCAATTGGCCAAATGATAATTTGATTTAAACTTATGCCTTTGGCAAATCAAATAACCAACGTGAGCATAATTAAACGGCCAAGAATACAAATTAAGCAGCAATGTACAATTTCAAATTAAGCCAACAATCTGATCGAGCGCTCTCTAACCACCACCTTAGTCGGTGTGTGGCGTTTCCTTTGTCAAATAGTAATAGGAAAAGCGATCCATTTTGTTCGTTTTACAATTGGTTCTTAATCGCCGTTCCTCCGGTCAAATGTTTGATTGGAACTTTCGTCACTTCGACCAAGTTTCTTTTACAAGTTAAGAAGCTTCTCGAAGCAACCTTACGCTGTCAGCGGCAATCAAAAACCGGTGACACGTGTACGATGGCGATGAAAATTTGCTCAGTACCCCTTTTATCTGCGCTGCTTCAAAACACAAGCGCTACGCTCATTGTGGGCGATCAACTTTGGCGATACCAACTTGAACGGTCGTGCACTTGGCGGCAACAGCTGATAAGGCAGTCGGCTGGTTTGCATAGCTGCATGTCGTTTTCAAGGCGAGGTAACTTTCAACTTGTCAAAAATTTTGCCCTTCCTTGATTGTCATCACGACGCTGACAACAAAGCACGCTTTCGCTTCTCGTTCGAGGGAGCAAAACTTCTGTGGCTCTTCGCAGGTGAGAGATAATTCAAATTTGTTTCTCGTCTTATAAACTTTTTCCGGAAAAGCTATCGGACTAAGAAGCGTTCCTTCATCCCTTTTGCCTTATACAATTTCCTTCGACTTCATTCCCGCAGGTCGGAATCGCGTCTTCTCAGTTTCGGTAAAAGGAACGAAGCCCTCTCCAATTGCCTCCATTGTTCATTTAAGAAATTCAACCAAGACCCAATGAGCATAAAAACAAATGTCAAACACGCCTGCTAGATTAATGGCAGTGGAAAACAAGCTATTAATTATTCGATTTCTCTCGGCTTACGTCAACCTGTCGTTCTTCATGATTCCAAGAAGAACAAACTCACTGTTCGAGAAAATATTAAAAAAAATAGTTAAGTGAAGTTAAGAGCTATAAATCTAAAGGAGTGCCTATTTTGAGCAGAAGAAGACGAGTTTACGCGAGGACATTAACCTGTAGTATTAAATTTAAAATACAGTGAAGGACTTCCTCGGATGAACACTTGAACACAGACTTATCCTCTTCAGCTATCAACATGCCACAAGTTCAAATGGCAAGATAACAGCATATGCCCCAATATATTATACTTCATTAATCTGCTATATATATATATATATAAAATTCGGACGCGTCAGTAGAACACTTACTTGTACTGAAAAAAGAGTCGACCTGAGGGACGCACGATCACAGGTTCGCAGGTGCACTCTGCTGTCTGTCGCTTGCCGATAACTACCGCAGTGGTAATTAAATGTGTGAGCGATGACTTTTTTGGGAGAAAACAGGTTTTCTTCGAACTGCTGCTTCGATGGAAGAAAAATGGCATCGTTCGGTCTTGAAACATAGTTTTGTGTTCAGGCTGAAGTTCAGTAGCGTTCCAACCTACCTCAGAACGGCGGCGGTGGCGGCGACGTCTGAGCGATGAATTGAAAAAAAGATCACCGCGTAAACATGGCCAAGGCGACCAGCGTTCGAGGGGAAGGGATATCGCTGCAAGGCGTCATCGTAGTGATCGCCGGTTTCATGTCACAGATGATCTCAGAGGGGATCGTACAAGCTCAAGATGTTTTCCCACCCTACGTACACGAATACTTTAAGTGCACGTTTGCCGAGGCATGCGTTTTCCATTCCCTCATGCACGGCTTCTCGGAAGTCATGGGTTAGTCTATGCAAATTACAAGCGTATCCTCATTTTACACACTGTATCCACTTGCAGGGCCGGTGTCCACCTTTTTGACCAAACGATTCAACGAGCGTTTTGTGGTCGTCTTGGGTGCAACGGTCATAACGCTCGGCTTTCTAGGATGCTCTTTTTCCACGCAGTTACTTCACTTGAACATTGCATCCGCTGCAGCAGGTAGCAAGTGCTTCCTTCAGTTGAAAGCATCCAGTCAACTATAGTGTTTTTCGAATATTTCAGGTATCGGCTTCGGGTTAATATCGGTTCCCATAGTTACTGTGGTCAGTTTCCACTTTGACCGCAATCGTCGCTACGTGATGACCACTGCGACGACTATTGGCGGTGCATTAGGCGCCGCTTTGTTCCCCTTTCTGCTGGACGCGATTCTGGACCAAAATCCATGGCAGTTCACTTTCGTTATGATCGCCTGTTGCACCGCTCAACTTTTATACTTGGGCCTACTATTGTCTCGACCAACTAAGAGCAACTTAGAAATTGCTGAAAAGGAGTCGCTGCTGTCCACGGAACCTGAAGGCGCGATGGTCGATGGATTGACCGTCCGAACTATTTCCCCGGGTTCTCACGGCCTAATGTCGAGGCTGGTGGTGCCCATGTTCCTGCTTAGCAGCTTATTTTGGCACGTAGGTTCGTACGTTTTCGAAGTGCTGCCGCTTCGCCTCGACCATGAAAATTACAACGGCGATCAGATAGCTTTGGTAATATCTATGCAAGCGACATTCATCATATTCGGTCGCCTTGTTGCCACGGGTTTCATTGGAAAGCTTCGAGCGGATCCCGTATTACTTTACAATTTGGGATCCATGATTGTTGCGCTAAATAGGACACTGATAAGTTGGCCAAATTCTTACGCTGCTTATCTTGCCCTGATAGCAAGCAGTGGACTTGGCATTGGAATAGCAACGGCATTGGTGCCAAGCGTTGTGCTCAAACTAGTTGGCTTGGAAAAGCTCAACTTCATCTTTGGGCTTGAACTGCTCATGCGTGGCGTCAGTGGCATGGTTGTTCCAATAATAGGAGCCTACCTAGCCGACACCCTCCGCGGTGACTTCTTTTATACATTTCTAATAGGCGGGATAAGCATGTTCATAGCTACCATATGCCTGCTGCCGTATCACTGGCCTTGGTCAACACTGCTAAGCACTGAGGCAACCACGCTGCACTGCCGTGAGGATCAGCTCGTCAGGTCAAATGATGGATAAGGTGCTGTTAACATCTGAATAACTGCCTTCAGGCGCAAAAGGGTTGTGGCTTTGTTTTAAACCTGAAAATTCATTAAATGAGCTCGCTGATTGCATACCTCAATTAAACCCGTCCGCAACGTGTTCTGCAGTTCAGCGTTACTCTGCTACCTTGCGCCCAATGATGACATAAGAAGGACAGGCCCCCTACGATGGGAAAGCCATCGTGAATAAGGAGTGCTTAGCTTACCTGCACTTAATTTTGCATCTTAGCTCAGCGTCAAATCAGTGTCAGTACAAATAGGCGACTACGAAATGTACAACGTGCTGCAGGCTGTCTTTACAATCGTTTCGCAAGCGGTAGCCCAACTTCAGTTGGACTAAATTGACCAAAGTTGGATTGGACATGTGACAACAAATTTGGCATAAAGTGAATGATCTATGCAAACCATTAGCATTCAGTGAAGAAGCGTACTCAATAGTTTGCGCGCGTCCCAACTGAACGCTAGTTCGCGAGCCGTACTTGCAAGTAGAAAGAAGGAGAAGTGAGTTGCCTACTTTCGGAAACCAGATTGAAAAATTTGTTGCAGCCAAAGGGGATACATCTTCACTTCCTGTCAGAGAGTCGGCTTCGTTTTTAAAAAAAAGTGCATTGCAAACGTTGACTCCATCCAAACTGGGATAACGCTACTGGATGTAACGACGTCGTATTGTGACTTAAATACGGTTTTCAAAGGTGACTAAAGCGAGTATTCTCTACAGCTTTCATCCCGTTGGCTATTTTGAAAGGGCCACACATTTCGGAAAAGTTTAGTCAACGATCAACTCATCCGCAGTCGTCACGCGTCAATTCGGACTTAAGGAATTTTGTGTCACACAAAGAAATAGCACTGATCACCATATCCTCGATAAGCCGACGATTGCAAAGCATGAGTGATGAGAGCAGAAATGAAGAAATCGATCCGAATGAGTTTTTTACTGACCGACCGCCGTTTGCACATCCTGGGAGGATCACATGATTAAGGAGTCAAGAAAATATCGTCGTTTTTAAACTTTTTTAGCTTACGCACAACTGTTGCGATTGCGAAAATGTCATCAACGTATCTCTTAACGAGATGTGGATGGGAAAAACTCCATTTTCCAAATGTTCCAGAGAATACTTGGGATATAGGGGATGCGCACACTGACAGGTTTGTAAAATTTTTGAAAAATCAAAAATGGCTCTGCGCCAATAAAACAAAAGCTACGACGTCTATTTCGGCCGTTAAAAATATCCCCTATTTTCGATGCCACCAGTCGGCAATACAAAATGACATTAGGCTTTCGCATTTTAAGCATTCTCTCACGTAGGAGCCAAACAAAGCCACCGCCTATCTTTACACTATGGACGCTGAATCATGATTGCAAGCCTATAGCTTTCTTGAAGAATGTGTGCAGAACGAAGAAGACATACATTCATACGATTCATACGATTTCTTAGCTTTCGCATTCACATGCTACCATTAGCTATTCTTCCTTTTTAAATGTGCTCCAGAGTTTACAAGTGAGAAAGTAGAAAGCCAACGACCAAAACAGGATGCTCCATTAAGGCATAATAAAGCTTGACTTCTATTAATTCATGATTTTCGTAAGACAGGAATCAACTGCAGCCCGAAATAAGTAAAAACAAAACTTATTCCAAACAATTTATGTATACCACGTATAACTACTATCGAGTTTGAAAACTTGAGATAAAAAAATGAAAGGAACTCCATTTCAGTCGTTTCGGTGCTTTGGAGTCAGTAATGCCCGAAAAGTTCGTCATACCATCACATTAGCCTTAATAATGGAATGTTACGAATATGGGAAGTAAGAATTATTTAGAGCAGTTACGGAGTTACGAAAGCTCTTTTGGGAAATTTAGAGCTTTCGGTACTTAGCCTATTCTGAACGTTCTGAATAGTAAAGTATCCTTTTTCAGACCTCCAAACGAACGATATTTACGCGCAATTATCTGACCAGACCCGTTAATAAGCAATGTATATTGCGCTTAATGAATGGAAAATTAATAAAGCGTTAACACAATTGAATTATGTTCAATAGGAAATTTTCATATTCCTAATCGAGCCGGAACGCAAGTAGGTAAACAGGCCAAACAAGCTTACTGCAGAGCACACATAACTCAGAGCCAACTAACCTTAATGCGAAATTCAAACTTTGTAATACCAGAAACTGATTCTATTGGTAACGTAAACATTTGAAAGAAATGCGATTATCCATTCTGCCCCCGTGAACACTTTTAGACTGCATAAGCATGTTTGCACTGCTTAAGTAACTATCACGCCAGAATTGCAGTTATTAATAATAACTTCTTGTGGAGAATGCTTACGTCCTCGCTATGTACATATAAGCATCCCATTTAGCTATTAATATTAGTTCCTAATTAACAAAGAAAGCTTTCGGGGTGCACCTTGTCTCTGCTCTGTCTTTCTACAATAAATAGGCCCGCAATGCGATAAAATGGAACTCTGAGAAAAAGCGATCCGCAGTAAACTGCTTTGCGAATCACCAATATGAAAACGCAACGACATTTAGATAGCCAAATTCCTAAAGCGGTTTTAAAATGTTGGCACATGCAAGGAGGCAAAATCTGTGGCAACTTGGCAACAACGTCGTAGGGAGTAACTTCAAAAGCCCTTTTATAGTCAGAATTACGGCATGCGTCCGTTTAGACTAATATTGACAATACAACTGTATCCTACTGGGATAAGCAGCGTGCTAAGGTAGAGTCATGCCGCCCATTGTAATACGCAACTGCAGCAATGCTGCTACAAGGGGCAATTCGTTAAAAAAATAACAATCCGCGTAATTTGCACATTCTTATAAAGAGACTGGTTTGTAAAATGAATGACAGCTTGTTACCATTGTAATGTGTCAATATTTACAATAAGCTTCAGACTAGTCGTTGCGGATGGACGGCAGTTGCGATACCTTGAAAATTTCCTAGCTTGAAACGTTTTCGTAAGCTCAGACTGATAAAACGGGCATAAGTGCCACTTTTTACTTTTAGTATCAATAAGCATGAATGGATCTGAAATTGATTCTTTAATTGTAGACCGCAGCGACTGGTAAACATGTTTTCTCCCCTATTAAGAAGAATCTCAATGAATACGAGATACAGACGTAATCTTGGTCATTCTGAAAACACAGCTCCAATTTAGCAAAAACTGACTTCTGAACACTTCAGGTGGAGCGTTGGTTTTTATATTAACCCTTAAGGACGGAATAAAACTAAAACCTTTAAGGATTAACATTATTCTTTTATTTGGTGTGAATGCGTAGGCGATGAATAGCTTTGATATTCGCCTAAATAAAATTGACAAATGGGTCAATGAAAAAAACAACCATAATGGTCTTTTTACTACGTTACGCTTGCTCCCATTGATCAGAGTTATCGTACTCTTCGCGCGTCGTAAGTTTTCATTTAACATCTCGTCTGAATGATAATTATAAACAGCAAACGAAAACAACATAGATACGCAGTCTTTCTTATCCTTTTACACGCATCCGATTCCGTTACGCATTCTTCTGCTATCACATTTAACAAGCAACATTGGCGTGCTACTCATCGCCTATGTTTAGCTAACGGATCCGAAGAATTCAGAGCTACCAAAAATATGCATTTTTTCCTCATGGGTCCCAACACCTTATTAGGAATACTCTATAGGCCTTTCAGCCTAACAAACGCTAAACGTTATATACATTTTCTTACATCCACTATCCATATGATGAATTATTAGTCGAGAATCTATCACATGTCCTACTCCTGAGGGGGGAAGTGAGCTACGATGATGACCGAAAATGGCAAAGGCTAAAAATTCAAAGAAAGTACAATAGCACTGACTCAGCCAAGGAAATGGAATTTTAAGCATAGATACGTAAAAATACGCTTACATACCCCAATGTCGCGAACGTCCCCTACTGCAATACAGAGCCGCATTCAGTACTGAGTTCAAATAGTCTCCTGTCGCCTATATCTAATATTAACATAAAGCTTTTTGTTTGCATACGTAATAATTTAAGCTACGGCAGTCGCTCAGATTAGAAAGCATAACAACATGTCTACTTAGTTGTTTAGTGCGTAGAAAATAGTAGTTCAAAATTTCAGGCAACGATTGCTGTTGCGGAATCCCGTTTTAGCCTAAAGGCTCACGCGCACAATACTCTTCCATTCAGCACAACTGGCATTAATGAATAATTTCTACAGAGGCCATTCATTCGCTCTAGCAAAAATGGCCAATCTGAAACATACCGCATTCCTACAAGTGTACCCTGATGTACGGATAGGACATTTCTATGGACGTTAGAGAGTTCACTAATAAAACGCTATCAACAAGTTTCAACGAAAGACTAAAAATACAAGCAAATACTAAATGGCGTTTTATACACGCGATTGTTTTTTTAATTTGTAGGGAGGATTGAAAGTTTGTAGGAAAAGCAGTCAGCAGCTAAGAAGAGGTCTTACGCTTTCATGCCGATTCAATTTCTACACGCTTTGCAACAGCGGGATGAAAAGCGAAACATTAGTACAACAAAGTGGTGCAATTACTGGAACGAAAAACAATTTGCGTAGGCTTTTTGGGCTTTTAACTGGTTCAAAGATTGAAGGATAGAATGATATAATAATTAAAGAATTCATCACTGACTGGATCCCCTGTGCGTCCGCCCATTCTTGAAGAGCGCAAAAAACCTAACAACGTGAAAGCACGTCCAACTTTTCTAGCGCGTCTACGTGATCATCAAGTACATTGACGAGTGTCTCAAGTGAATTTTCTGGAGATATGCGCATTCTGACAAAGCTAGTCCAAACTACCGGCAAGACGCATCTCCCGAATTCTGACGACGCGACGACGTCAAGTAGCCATTTGGGGAAATAGCATTTTCTCCACTGACGAAAGCGGAGCGCTTGCAGAGAATTAAGCACCAGTACTTATTACTGGCAGCGAATTTTGCCATTCATCAGCATAAGAATGTCGCCGTCATCAAATCAACAGGCACCAAATCAATTGTTCCACAAAAAATGCCGTTGGAATTAGTCGACTGGCCATTGCGGATCCACTGACATCCCTGACTTACCAAAGGGCAATTCATTTACATTGCCTCCTCACGCAGTTAACAATAGCAATCACGTGACCGCAGTGAAAGTATTTCCAAGCGCTGATTGGCGGAAGCTGTTTGACAAGGCGTTTCGAAAAGGATAACTTCATTGGCACTGCCCAAGAGTGGCGCAATCAGGAGTTCCCCCGCAGACAGAAGAGGCAACTTTCAAACGTGGAAACAATGAACAGGCGCAGCTTCACAACGTACGGTAAGTGCAAGAGCGTACACGTAATTTTCGCCACGCTTTGCCGTAGGCCGGATTCGCGTTCGTCTCTAAGTGCTTAACCAAACAAAGTAGCATCCCTTTCCGCCTCGTTGCAATGGAACGCTAAAAGCGAAGCTATGCCAGCAGGCGTGACGCTAATGCTTATTGAAATTTTGTTCCCTTTTCAAAAATAGCAAAGTCACCTGCAAAGCTTCAAGGTAAACTAGCCGTGATCAAACACATGCAGCGTCAGTTGGGGTTTGCATGCTAATTGCAAACCTGTTTTCCCCGAGCCGACTTCGCCTACCGTGTTGCGGCGCGTCGAGAAAGAATATTTCCAATCTCCTCCGACTGCAGCGCAAAACGGCAGCATAGGAAAAACATCTAACGTCCAAACAATAACTCTTGTTTGGACGATCACTTTGGGCTAGTTTTATTCTTCCGCTACGCATCGTCGGCTAAAGTTTAAAAGCCAGTTACAGGACATAAAGTTAGCAACAGGAGCTTCAGTCTGCTAGAAGGGTGGCGCCTTTACGATCAAAGCGTTTAAACAAGGCGCTATGCAAAAAAGGTAGGTCGCTCATTTTGGTGCCACGTTCTCTTTCGGCAAAGGGCCAATGACTGAAATAATGTTAACCTGCCGTTTCAATAAGCTTTCCAGTTCGCTGCCCACGTGAAATCAAAGATTTGTCAGCTTTGACGTGCCTTCATAATTTATGCTTAACCATCGTTGAGCTCTCTACGGCTGTTGGCAATGTACCGGTCAGTCAGCTGATCCAATATACTATTTGAGAAACGTAGACGAAATAAGAAAGGCAGATAAAAGAAAGTATTAGACGTTCTGAAGTTTCCAAAGATTGATGGGTTGCAGGAGATGAAAGAACGCATTTAACAAAATGAACCTAATAAGAAATGTAAATATTATGACGCGATAGCGTTTGGCAGTTACTTATAGCTGCTAAGAGGAAAGTGCCTAAGTTCTACGGGTTAATGTTGCATTTATAGATAGTGTGACACTGATTAGAAGTACTGCAAACAACTAATCCATCACTGCCAGACTATGCGGGAGACACAAAGTCAGAAAATTTCACCTGTCAATTATTCAAAGGATAATATTTGCTGTGAAGTACCTTCGCCATATTCTCGTTGCTCTGTTGTTTCTTAACCAAGAACGCCCCCCAGCTATTAACAACTGCAGATAGAAAACAGCTGCAACGTCTTTCGTTCCAGAAGTGCCTATGCTTCAAAAATATGCCAACTATCATTTTTTACTGCTACGTACAGGCTCGCTTGTAAAGCCGAACCGGCCGGACGTATCTGTGTGTCATAAATATCGATCTGTCGCAGTCAAGCATATCGAGGAATGTTAAAATAAATTTAAAATGAGTAAGAAAAACACTACAAAGCCAAACTATATGTCAAACGGCAAAAGGCTAGAGAAGCTTAGAAATTAGCTACGCGTTGGCACAATGAGCATCACCTGAAGCAACATAAAGCCCAACTGACGCATCAACACCCTGCTTCTTTGCCCACCATAATAAATCGATTACTTTCCTTTGTCAACACCATCCCAAGCATCCGCTACTTGTCAAATAACCGCTACAGGCGGCGAACTGAAGGTGCTCTACACCCACCTTGATCAGTGGTTACGCTTTTGTCTCCCATGCGAGGGAGCAAAAATTTTCAGCCGGACCTACCCAAGAGGGTCAGTAAACAAAACATTTGGTCGACCAATCATTTTGCCCGTCTATACAATTGCTTGTTGACGATTATGTGAATTCGCACTTTAGTCCAGCGCCTCAAAGTCATTCGCTTCCCAAGGCGTCAGATTAGCAAGCCTAAAGTCCCTACAACCAACTGACATATCAAGATCGATGGGGATCTTTGACGCGCGTGCTAAGAAGAATGTTTAGCCGAGTTTGCACCTTGAAATCTCGAATAACGGTACTGTGCAAGAGCATACGGTAGCAAAAAATTGCTTTCAGGTATTACCGCCAGCGTGACGAATTTAAGAGGAAACGACCATTCCTAATGTGAAAAAGGACTTACCAAAAAGGTGGACAGCTGTTGACGGGAAGCGATCGGAAGACCAATGATCGCCAGCAAGCAGAAGGCCGCTAATCAAGCGGTAAGCTTTTCGATTACCATTGCGCTCCCCCGAATTCGGCTCTTCTAGGTTTGCGAATGGATAGGCGACCATTTTCTAAAACGGGAATGCGTGAAAATAATGCCAGTCTCCAATGACTCGGAAAAGTGAGCTCTGCATGCTACAGCAAAGATTTACCGAGCATTAGTAAACTACCTCTGCGCCAGGAGAGCTCCAAATAGCTAATTCTCTCTGTTCATTTGCTTTAAGCTGCTGTACGCGCGAAGGGAATGCTTTTCTAACCGTTCGTGGACGTGCCTATGAATTACAAACGCTCCTTACTGATTGTCTAGGCGAAGTGACTTACCTGACGATTCGTCATGTGTGACGAAATTTACCTTCCCTAATTTGGATAAATGAAACTGCTGTTAGCTTGATTTAAACCAAAATCCTCAAAAGCTTCAAGAAAAGCACCTGCTCTTATCTTTCAGATATGCGGACAACAGAACGCGTGTAGTATGCAAGTAGTTAAATATAGGACGATTGTCTGCGTTATATCCTGCGTATTTTGTGCGCCAGCAGAACTTTCCATAAAAGCATTTCAGATGCGGTTGCGGGCGCTACTTCGGCAATCACTACTATTTCGAAGAGGAGAAAGAGTCATCCGCTTATAAGGAGGGCTATAAGTGGAACGTTTCAGAGTGTACGGCCCCATTTACCACCGACGCTTATGGGACGCTTAAGTTCCACGGAGTTGCCAGACCTTGGAAGAGCTTAGTAGATTCGTTTGCAAATAGAAAGAGCGCGAAAATATTTTCCTTCCATTCTAGTACCTCAGGTTGGACTACACGGTCGATCCGAACGACATATGGCAATTGCTCGTCCACGTATGGGGCCTTGAACCGCCCAAATTGGTGATCACTATCTACGGTGGCGGCAATGACTTTGACCTAAGTCCGGCGTTGTGGCAAGAGTTCAAAAATGGTCTGCTTCGAGTTGCAAACAACACGTCCGTATGGGTGATCACTTCGGGCATACGAGTAGGTCAGTTGGCCCATTGTGATGACAACAAACCCGTTGTGAATCACTGTCACTTTTTGCTTTTTCGTAGGCGTTGCCAAACATGTGGCAGCCGCTTTCGGCGAAGTAATGCCTCGTCGAAAGAAGGCGAACTTTGCCCTTATTGGCATTGCGCCTTGGGGACTAATTAGGCGCGCTGAAAAATTGATAGGTTCAAACAAATGCCTCAACTATTATCCCTTCTCATCGCAACGTTCTCGCTTTGTGTCCCTTTGCGAGGGGCACAATTGCTTTCTGCTTGTCGACGACGGTACGTTGGGTCGATCGGGAGCCGAAATTGCCGTTCGCAGAAAGTTCGAAGCCTTTCTGACCCAAAAGACTATGAACAACAGCTCCCGGTTAATGCCAATTGTGCTGCTAATGCTTGGAGGCGGCCGCTTGGCAATGCACGCGGCCACCGATTGCGTACATGCCGCAATACCGGTGCCCGTTGTCGTGTGCAAAAATAGCGGAAGAGCAGCGGACGTTCTCGCCTACGCCATTGAGCATCAATTCGAAGCAAAGTAATTTGCATAAAAGCAAAGTTCCCGCGCTACTACGCGTCTTGTTAATTTTCCCAGACAAAACGAAGAACAATTCAAATCTCAACTGTTGAAAAGAATAGAAGAAACATTAGAAACAAACAGCGAAGAAGCTGCCAAATGGACGGACAATGTCCTCAAGTGCGTTATCTCCAATGGTCACTTGGTCAGCTCGCGTTGCTGAAGGCAAAACAATTGAAATGCTTTCTCTTTCAGCTAACAATTTTCGACGGTTTGTCGGTTGGAAATGCTGAAGAGCAGCTGGATTGTAAAATATTGAATGCCCTCCTGCAGGGACGCAGCTCGTCTCAAGTTGATCGCCTCAGTTTGCTGTTAGCCTGGAATCGAGAGGATATGGTGCGCGAGATGTTGGAACGCGGCGTCGAATGGGAAGAGAGCGCTTTGGATTCGGTCATGATGCAGGCGCTTATGCATGACAGGGTAGACTTTGTCCAACTGCTCCTAGCCAACGGCGTAGCCATAGATGCTTTCCTGACGCCTGAACGTCTTGAGGAGCTTTACAATACCGTAAGCGCGAATCCCGAATGGGCATTAGCTTTAACTTACCGAATTGCCTAGGACAAAGGACCACCAAACACTCTTAGCACGCTTATGCAGGACGTAATGACGGACGGTATCAAGGGGAAGACCTACTCGTTGCCGGATATTGGACTACTAATCGAGAAACTTATGGGTGGTGGCTATAGATCGACCTATCGACGAAGAGAATTTCGCTCTCGCTACAAGCAATGCCTAAAAGTAAGCGTCGCCTACTTTGAATCATTACTGTTCATTAAAATGCTGCCTTTAGGGCTTTCTCAAGAAATCTCAAGGTATGTACTGCTGCGATGAGGTTGGCAAGCCTCGTTTTCCGCGACGCCGAGAGACCGGTAACTGATTGTGCTTTTGCCCTCGAGACGGGCAGTCGAATTCAGCATTGTTTGTTTAGTTATTTGTACTGATCGAGTGGGCTCCTACTTTTTTGAAAATCCATTTAACGACCTCTTCTTGTGGGCAGTTTTGACCAATCGACTCAACATGGCCGTCTGCATGTGGCGACAAGGTGACGAACCTCTGGCCAAAGTAATAAGCTTTCTACCCGGATGGACTCAACGTAACACTTGGATCTCATTCGCAGGCTCTTGTTGGCTATAAATTATTCAAATCGATGGCAAAGGAGGCGAAAGAAGACGCCCTTGAAGTGGAGATCTGCGATCGACTGAAAAGCAATTCTGAGTAAGCTCAACATTTTTCCAACAATGAAAAAGTAACTGAAACGATCAATCAATAATCTTATCTTTGCTTTAACACCCACTTAACATGGCGAATATTGACCAAAAGATTGAAGTTCGTTTTTCGGAACGGCTTCAAAACGCGTAGTGATTTGGAAAAGCTACAACTCGATGCCGTGCATGTAGGTATAGTGTTGTTTACAAACGGAACGATTGTATCCACCTCCTTACCAGAGGTTGTTCGTTGCCTCTTAGTATCAAGCAGTCCCAAAACGAACTTCTCTGACTCAACTGTAAAGAAGCCACTGCGTAACAGTAGGAAAGAAAGTAAATAAAGTTGACTAAACCAGATTCAATCTTAGACTTACGTTTCTTCCGCATTTCAAAGTGGTGAACGACGTTCTGAACTCTTTAGTATAATATTAACCCAGTCTTGAGCAACGAAAGAATTTTATGATTCATTTAAGCACGTCGGCCTTTAGTTCTCCGTTCCCTTCATTTGTGGAGATGACAGCATTCGGCCATAGGTCATCTTAAAGAGTATGTCAGTAGCTTCCGTGAGACTTTGGCTTTGTGACTATTATAAAAAGACGATGAACACTCTCTGGGGCTTTGTTACTAAAGTAATCAATACAACGTAATGCTTGAACTAAAACAGATTCAGAAGTGAAATATTACATGCTACGCAATAGATAGGACAGCGCATAACCGCCTAGTCTTTCACTTTTTAGTACCAATTGAAATTTTTTCATTTCCTTTTGCGGAAATAACCTGTTGGTTGAATGTTCGAACTTTTAATGACGTAGCTGGCTTTGAAGGCAAGCTGCATCCCATCTGTAACGACACCAATTTAAAACCGAAAAGAATTAGCCATCTTTTAGTAGGTTCCAAAGACCACGATCCCATACGGGGAGCAAAAGATGACCTCTTCCCTTAAAATACATAACGAGTTACCATTCTACCACAGTCGGCTGATCTTTATGGAAGACAACGAAGGCGAGAAGCGGCTTGTCCTGAAAGCCGGCTCTTTCGTTAAACATTTGAACATTCAATTGGGGAGCTATGCCCCTAAAAGGAAATGAAAGCTTACCTGCCCGTTACGAAACTTTTGTATGAACATAGAAACAACAATTGTTTCCGCAAACAAGCTTGTTTGCGGAAGCAATTAGTGTTTGCTTGTTCATTTAATGTCAAAGTATGGAAAGTAGCTTTCGGGATCCACCGTATCCCTTTGCCAGCGTCTGCCCTAAATGAGACTGAGATCGGAACAACAAACAGTGGACAAAAATGGACCTTCCATAGTTCTTTTAAATTGCATAAATTTCCCGACTCTGTTCTGACCTGCATACGCTGATGAAGGGATACTGTTGGTCCTGAAAGTGACGCTCCATAATTAGACATTAACTATACAGATCGTTTCCGCATAGAAGCATAGATACGCATCCGTTACGAAATCTTACCACTTTAGTGTCCGTAGTTGAATTCAAGACTGACCAGTTTAATATATGTAAAACAATCAGCGGAATAAGATCTCACATGTCGTCATCGAGGCAGATGACATATGTGGATAGTAATTCGGAAGTTGCGACTGATTTACATACGCTAAACAGGTCCGTCCGAATTTTACAAAAACAAATACCATTGCATTGCTACCATCACAACTAGGATGAAGAGGCATTGACTTTTATTAATATTTACGTTTTTGATAAAATTCATGAATTAAAGTACACTGGATGCCGGGCAGTGACCAATAAGCCAAACGTCTTTGGACAGGTTTGGTATTTATTCCATTTTATGCGTTGGCCGCTACTAGTATGGTTGGCAGGCGATTTATCAATATCTGCGTATCGCGTAGGGAATTTCGAAAGAGATCAAACGAACTCTTGGAACAGTGCTACAAAACGGACGATTTCTTCACTATGCAAATTCTGACGTACGAATTAAAAAATTGGGGCAAGAAGAATTGTATTTCGCTAGCCGCCCTGGGCAACAACAAGGAATTTATCGCCCACCCGTCTTGCCAAGTTCTGCTGGCCGACCTTTGGTTGGGCGGTTTGCGCATCCGCAAGAATGTCAACCTAAAGGTGCTACTCGGCGTGCTGCTACCGCCGGTCATTTTCACTTTGCCATTCAAAACAAAAGAACAATTACTTCTTCAAGCTCAGACTGCCGCGGAATTTCAAGGTAAATATAAAAAAGTTGATTATCCAAAAAGGAAAAATGCGCGCTCACCTTTGGGCTTCCGTAGAGCATTGCGATCCGGACGAATGGTCGTTCGCTTCCGAGTCGTCAAGCACGGAAAGTGACAGTGAACTGAAGGTTCCGCCGACAGCCAACGACGATGATCGAACAACAGCGGTCGATTTCAAAAATGGAGCACAGCCGAAGCGGATAAGACGCCATAGAAAGATTTCACAGTATTTGCCATCCAATCAGTCGGAAGCCGCTTCGGTACTAATAGGCTTAGCGAATTTGTACCAGCATTCGTAAGGCTGTTGCAGCCGAACGAGATGACAAGAAAGAAATGCGGCTTGGCGCTTAGCAACGGATATTTTCACCGGATGAGCGTAGATTTAGGAAATCCCGCTTCTCTTCTCGACAGTCAATGGTCACCACATAACGTTTCGCCACGCAGTTCGGCTTTGTATTCTCTTCAAATGGCCAAACTTAAGTGAGCTGCCATAGTTTCTTGTCTTGTACATTTCTTTTCATATTCCCTTCCATAGTCGGCAAGATCTGAGCGTGCAAAAGAAGATTCGCGAATTCTACGCTGCGCCAATTGCGGCCTTTTGGTCGTGGACGGCAAGTGCTCCATTTCTGTGCTTCAGCTAACGCCAGTTTACTTTTTTCATCCTTCAGCTGAGCTATCTCTTCTTCCTTACTTGCTTCACCTACATCGTACTTGTAAAAGCCACTCCAGAGCCGTACTGGGCTGAGTATTATGTCTTCGCTTTTGTACTGGCCTTTTTCGTCGACTTGATTCGAAAGGTTGGAACAAATAATGACCACTGGGCATTTGGCTCGACTTATTTCTTTTCCAGTGCTTAATGATGGATGCCAAAGACTTGCGAACAAAGATTAAGGTTTTCAGCCGACATCCTTGGGACTGGGCCAGCTTTTGGGGCTCCTTAGCCTACTTCATAGGCTTCGGTTTGCGCCTTGGGCCGCACACGTTGGAATTGGGCCGAGTAATTCTAAAAGTGAACATCATGTTCTGGTACATGCGCTTGTTGCACGTGCTGACGGTCAGTTCAAGACTGGGGCCTTACATCACCATTTATGGCAAGATGGTGAGCAAAAACGTCATTTCAAAACGTCTCGTTGGCCATTTTTGAACTTTAGGTGTCCAAGATGGTGTTGCTTTGCATAATTCTGTTCGTTTTGCTCATCTCCTTCGGCGTCTTCCGGCAAGCGATCACCTATCCCAACGAAAACTGGGAATGGGAACTGGTGCGCAACATAGTCTACAAACCGTACTTTATGCTTTACGGCGAAGTCTATGCCGGCGAGATAGACACTTGCGGAGATAACGATACAAACTGTGTCTACTTCTACTGGCTGTCGCCGCTTTTCATGACGGTCTACTTGCTCTTGTCCATTATTGTTTTCTTGAACATGATGATAGCCGCCTTCAAGTGAGCAATCGGCTTCTTCTTATTATAGTTTCAAAGGTAACTGCGTTGTTTGTTTTGTTCCAGCTTCGTCTTTGTCACAATCAGTGCCCATTCAAACCTAATATGGAAATATCAAAAGTACGAGCAAGTCATGGACTACGAACAGCAATCATTTTTACCACCACCCTTTGTACTTGTCGTCCATTTGTTCCAGCTGGGTAGATACTGTTGTCGCCGGCTTTGTCGCTGCAACAAAGTGAAACGAGCCGACCTGTCTTTAAGTAAGCTTTCAAAAAGCGTGATGCCACTTGCATGCCAGGCGGTTGAAAGGGCGCCATTTTTAAAAGAAACCTTGAACATGACAATTGTTAATACTTTCAGAACTCTTCCTAAGCGAATCAGACGAGGCGCGCTTGCACGACTTTGAAAACCAATGCCTTGACGACCTGCTCGAAAAGAAGCAGGCGGAAGAGAAAGGTTCACCGTCAACCAACGCGCAGCAACTGGCGCGAAAGTAAACGCTTCTGCCAGTTGGCAATCCATTACGGTAGCGAGTATTTTAGAATGAACGAAGTCTGCCTTCGCTTAGGCAAAATGCAAGTTCACTTCGATCACCTTCTGCGTCGAGTGTGCTCATTGGAAAAGTGCTTGAAGCGAGTCTGTCCAAGCATTGTGCTTCATGCAGCTTCGATGGAGACAAGTTCAGCCGCGTCCTCCAAGGAAATTTTGACCGCTGGATTTGCGCCGCGCAATGATGACGTCAGAAGAGCCTCAGTGACTACGTCACCATCGCTTTCTCGAAATACCAGCTATTTCTTCAACGAGACGGTGAACAGTGACATCGAAAACCTTACGGAAAGTGAGCAAAGCTCGCCCGTACGTCACGCTTCCTATCGAAAACAACTAAAGCAAACGTCCGATCGTCCAACATGGCGTCGCCTGAGAAAGGTGGCCACAATGAATGAATTAGACACGTCGACCGATGCGGACCTCGAGGACACCAATTTGTAACTCTGCGGCTCTCACCGTGGTTCTTTAATAGAGAAATTCAAAACTTTACAAATGACCGCCTGCGGATTGAGCGATAGGCTTAATGAATATCTGGAAGGCCTTCAAGCACGGCACCAGCGCCCTCTTCACCTCTTCCCTTTTGCACTTTACGCAGTCGACCAGAAGGGGATAAATTTCGCTAAGCTGTTCCAGCATGTTCCTAACGTAAGTGCACTCGTCCTGTTGGCGTCTGAAAGTAAAGCTGCTGAAAATTGAGACCATTCCAATGTGCCGCCAAAGATTGCAGTGTACTTACAACGTTTCAACCATGGTAACAATTGTGCTGAAAACTTGCACCAGCTCAGCGGTGCGATAGTCAGGCAACGGTTGCCCTGCGGCAAGACGTTCATCGGTCGGATAGTTGGCCACTACTTCGCGACATCGTTTCATTAGCGCTTTCAAAGCGGTAGGCCCTTCACTGATCTCTGCGTTTTTGCATTGTTCGACCAAGTCGGGTTTACGCACTGATGCCTGCAGAAGCGTCTTGAAGCAGGCATTTGACAGTTCCAAGTTTTTGCGTTCGTCCAAGCCTGCAACAAGAATGGTCACTGTCGTCAGCTCGAGTTCATCGTATAGTTCGAACACGAGATTAACATGTCTTGCTGCATCGCTGAGTCAGTCTGACAATAAAGAAAGATTTAGGCTCTCATTATCGATTTGAAATGCTTCGCATATCTCAACAAATCGGAAAGCTATCTTCTATGGGTTAAAGATAGCAACAGTACCAGCGACACTATCCTCGCTTTTCAAATTACGTCATGTACTCGCAGGTAGGGTTAGGATCAAACTACAAGCCAATTCTTGGCATCTACTTAACGCTGCACGTATACAGGGACATCCACTTCAAGTAAAGTGAAAGTAAAGTCGTAAACTTTGCTAGGATAAAGTATACGCTTTACTATCCGGACCATACTTAGCGCATTGTGAAAATAAAACATTCGCTCAAAAAGTGAACAACTTGAGCATCATTTGCACATTCTGTAAGTCTATTGTTCCCCTCACTGAGTTAACATAAATGAGGTTGTACTATACACGCGCGTATTATGGACAGCGTAAATAGGCTGCTCAAGTCAATATCAATTAAAAAGCATTAACTTTAGCTCAATGCAATTCAAAATGCGACTACTTATAAGGAGTTTGCAAAACTACAGTATCAGCTTGTAAAGAAATTGTAGGACAAAGTGAGAAATGAGAGTGCTACAAAGCCCTTTAAAAAACAGTTTTTCCGAAGCACTATAATGATAGTATGGATTGATATAGTGTACAAAGCTTGAAAGGATCAATGGGGTTGTTAGCCAAAGCGTCGAATGATACGTTCTACTCGATAAGTCTCACCGTTGCCTGAACAGATTGTCAAATCATGGCCATCAATGCACCCTCGGTATAGGAGATCCATGATTGCGCTTACAAAATCAGCAGGAAGATACTTTGCCGACGGAAGTATTTCGCAACGAATGAGGTCGACTACCTGCATTTCAAAACGTCCTACTTCTGCGCAAGAGTACATAGACTTCTATTACCTCACATTCCATCAGCTCGAGCCGTTGCTTTTCATCGTAGAGAGGCAAACTGAGGCTTTTACTGAAAGAGACCGCGGCAAGATGGACATAAGGGTGCCCAAGATATGACACAAACCTTTCATTCTTCGTAAACAAAAAGTTGTCAATACATTGAAGCACCTCAGGCCAAGAAGTTTCAAGATGAGAATCTAAACGTAAAAACTGATACATCAACACTTGCGCAAAAACGTCAGAGGTTCACCGTTAGGCTTTTCCCTGCAGGCAGCCAAGGTTACCCTCGCAACAGACAGGAATGCAGTTACGCAACACTTCCACGTATTTTTTGACGAGCATTGCCGCTTCAGCTTCAAAGGGATTGCCAATTGCTTTAAGATGTTGAACAATGAGAATCACGTGAACAGCTAGCAGTGGTTACCTTAAAAATCCTGCGGGCAATAGCAGCGTCTATTACTTCAGGAAACAGTGCCGTTTCGTTGTAAAAGTTCACAAGCATTTCAAGCGATCGTTCGGCAAATAAGGAAAGCATATCAGACAGTCCCGGCTAAAATAGTGTGCAAACCTGACTTCTTCTATCAACGAAAATTGAAAAAGTTTACGCCCGCTCTTGAGGTGCCTTTAGCGCCACTCTTTGGGCACGTCGCTGCAATGTTACAACATTCGGGAGGCTTGTAGGCGAATTCAAAAAATTCAAGCAGAACGTCGAACACCAAAGGCAATGCCGGCCGAAGGTATTCAACTTTTCTTGCAACTTTCTACAGGATTTAGAAAAGTAGCGGATAACGGATATTCAAGAATTACTTACGCAAAAGAAAAGATCCAAACAATGAAGAACCGCTTGATGAGTCACTGACAGCTCCGGCGAATTAGCAATCATAAACGGCATAGAGTCCGTTACGATAGGGATGACCACGGCAACCCGCATAAATTTCATAAGGCATGGAACGTCTTCGACCAGCACAAATCGATATACCTCCGGGAAAAGTGACAAGAAAAGTGATAAGAGACAGTTGACGAAATTTGCCACGTTCTTGTCTCTAACAGAGCACGCATTCGTCAACAGGCTTTGACCAAGTATGTGCCGGTCATCCAACGAGGTAGACGAGATTCTAAGCCAAGACTTAAACGCAAAACTTCCATAAGAAGAACATAGTGACATTCCCTTCTCTACCTGCCACAGTATGCCAAAGCCATTCTCATAGGAGGATGAGAAAGCCAAGGGCGCAATTTTTTCTCGGAAAGGAGCGATCATCATATGCATCAACTTTTCTGAACACTGAGCATCCCTGTTCAACGGAGTCACAGTTCGACAGAGTTCCAAGAGTTCCTTGGACTGCAGCAAATCTTGGAAGCTCTTCAAGGCGCCAACGGAAACTTCCGCATTGCCCCCGTTTGCTAGCTCTTCCAAGAAACAAATTTGCATGCAAAAGGCCAGCATGAAATCAGCTTGAATAAAATGGATTAACCGACGGTAGGATTGGACGAAATATCTTACTGTGGCTCAGGTCGTTCAGCAAGGCAGCTTTGCTACACAGCACCTTGACCACGCCCAGAGACGTAAGGACACACGTTTCCGCCCACTGTTTACTCTCCGTATCACGACTATGGTGCATCAGCATTTCACCGCCATCGCTGCAGCTGGCAGCGACTTTGGTAGTGGATGCCGAAAAGCAGTGATTCATCACCTTGTGAAGCAGCGGAAATAGCACCTAGACCATTTTGAAATAATCAAAGAAATTGCGTATACACTTCCCACCTCCCAAAAGACATTTCGCCAGCTTGATGCTTGAAGGAGAACGCCATGGGACATTACCGTACTTAGCAATGTCTGACAGGCACTTTTTCGCACCGGCGGCCGTGGATCAATGCACAAATTGCTGAGACAATGATAAAGGCAAAGGAGCAACTGGTCAACAGAACTTTCGTCTTCTACTCCCAACTTATTTGCCCTGTTAGGAGGATTACGGTACAGGAAGTCGCCAACGGTCCACTACAAAGGCCAATTTCATTGGATGACCAAATATACCTTTGAATTTGAACATACCAAATTCCCCACCGCGCTGAGACTAATGTTCAGATCCTTAATTTGAGAACCAAACTGAGCATCGGTCAACATGAACTGTTGCAAACAAGCGCCGTCCAATTGGGATAGAAAATCGGCGCCAACAAGCTTCAACGCCTGGAAAGCCAGACGCACGGTACTCTCGTTAGTGCTACAAAGTTCAAATGGGTGCGGGAAACAGTTGTGCGTAAAAGTGTGTGTGTGTGTGCATACTCGACAGCGTGACTGTTACTAGTAGAACTGCCGATTATTTTCAAAATCGACGGCCACAGTTCCGGATGAATCGACCGGTCTTTGGTACGCAAAAGGTAAAGGACGCAGTCCAACTGTTTCATGTGTACTTCTTCGTAAGGGACGTCAGTTAAATCGGCCAACAATTTCATAATGGACTTTCTGAGAACCTTAAATATCCAAAGGAATGGTGAACAAATAAAATCAATACTATTGTAGGGACTACGCTAGCTTAACGAACGATCTCTGAATGGCTTGATCACTATGCCTATCAATTAACAGGCGTACCGCTAAAGCCCGTCCCCAGTGATGGTGACTGTCTCAGAATGTCATATATATATATATAGGTGATGCACTGGATAAACCGTTAGGCAGCTGAAACATGGGCGAAAACTTCGTTACCGCGTCATCCAATATTCCATCCATTCCAACAGCGGTCCTCAAGATACGGCTGAATGCGAATGAACCCCAAACACGCAAACTGCTGCTGCAGTGACTGCACAACTGAAAGTATGCATCAGTAATCGCTGACACAACGCGGAAAAGAGTTTTGTTTTAAAAATACTTACCCCCAGGACTATTGGTGACACTAACTGCCAAAAGGAGTCCAACCTACGCAAATTGAGAACAGTCAGCTCAACAAGCTGCCAGATGGCAAAAAATTGAACATCCTTGTTCACCGAAGCGGCCGACCGCAGGGTTTCCTTGCTAAGGTCGCACAAAGCGCGCAGTACGACCAGTAGGCATTGGTCATTGTAAGTGCTTTAAAAAAAGAAGCTTATCTACACTGCCCGTAAGGCAAAATAGACAAACCTGCTGCACGCAGTCACGTCGGACAGCATTTGCACAATTGAAGGTATTTCGGAAACAAAGGACACCGGAAAAGTTGCCGACTGACCAGGCGACAGATCGTGAACAATCGACACCGTGTCGCTATCGGTGATCATCGGCTTTAAACGCAAAGCGGAAAGAAAGCGCTTCAAATAGGAAAACGTCACAAACGCATGACGTTGCAATGAGCGAATAAAACAACCTGCAAAGTTTGAAAAACCGAAAACCAGGAATCGCCGAAAAAGGGACCATAGTTAAAAACAACGGACAGTAACGCCCTGCCTGCCTGCAGATTCTTTGGGGTAAGCTAAAACGCGCATCAGTTCAAGTTCGAAAAGGACCTGAAAACACTTTGCGGTTACGGTAGTTGGGAAAGGCGGAGGGACGACTGCGGATGTCTGATTGACTTCTGTCGGCACAACTGCCTGACAGATGAAGGAGATGCACGTGGAACGCATGTCGTCATTGCCAGCTTTGCACGCCAAGGAAAGCATGGAAATTTGTAACTTCAACAAAGTCTCCGTAATGTCTTCGTTGTTGCTTGCCTCCAACATTACATTCACTGAGGACAAAACCGCTTTCCAACAAGCGTCCAACATACGCTTGAGCAATGCTGAAGTGAATATTTAAAAATAGGACGCTATGACGCCTACAAGGTTACCCAAATCCTCGTTCGTCTCCGCGGAAATACGTTCAAGAGATTTCACCGTTGCGCAAGTGATATCGTACGCAACAGTTAAGAAATACCCAAAAGGAACGGTTGGCGGTTCTCCCTTTTCGACAAGGTCCATACTGTAATTATTTAAGCTACACAAACGGCGGCGCAGCATTCAGAGAGGCTCACTATTTTGACTTTGGTATCTTATGAGTTGGTAATACAACCAGAGGCAGCGCCACACCGTGGTACAGGAAGCCGGGCGCTACTGAAGCGCTGTCGTTAAAGGCTCCTGTGCTCTCATCGCGCTGAGAAGTCTTGGAAGCTTCGTCAAAGATGGACAGCGTGAACACATTCACTGCGTTCATCAGTTCTTCTATTACTTTGGCGGAAGAAGACTTCATGTCAAACGCTACGCAGAATGTCCTTAAATTATCTAACATAATTTAAATGTTAATGTTGGTCGATAGCTTACTGGAGAAGTTCAGGTTCAGAGACTACCTTCTCGACGACTTCTAAGGACAAGGCACGCTGCCAGTCCAACTTATCCGAATCGAGAAATTTGATTAGCAAAGAAAGAAATATCTCACATTCCGTTATTAGCACAGAAGAGTAGGAATGCTGCAGGATATTGACGAGACGCATTAGCCGAACGGTTATTGGAAAGTAAGGTTTCTCAACGCCGGATTCGGCCAGAGCATTGCCGCCCAGAATACCGCCGGAATGGAGCCGTAGTTCAGCCGACGGCGATTTCATGTTCAAAGCGAACATTTTGATCATCAACGGACACATTGACTCTTTCAGCAAAAAAATAAACTCCGGCCGCTGGAAATCGCCAAACACAATGGAACTTCGGCAGCGCGTTCAACCGAAAACTACCTTGCAGAATAAACATTGGTTTTGGGACAGCAACAGCTCGATTAGGTCCAAGCCAAGGGTTCTCGTCATCTCGACTATGCCCAAGAGCCAAACTGGGCTCTCCGTATTCACAAGACGGCATAGGTCCTAAACAAGTAAGAAAGAGCAATTGGAAACGCGCACTGACCAAAAGGAGATAACTGAGCTGAAATGCGCCTTTTCGAATATTTGCATATTCAAATTTTACATTTTAAATATTGCATGCTTTTAACAGGTCCTCATAGCATGTAAAGACGCTGAGCATCTTCATTACGCTGGCGTTACGTGCCAATTTTGAAAGCTTCGCAATTCATTGCTTTTGTAACTTCAGCCTTGCCCGTTTTTGCTAATAAACTACGCAGCCTTTGAATGGATTTGTTTTTACTGATTACCCACTTCCTGACAAGTAATAAAGTATGAAAAAGAAAATTAGTCAATCAACTGTATCCTAAAAGCTACGTCAAAGTGGATTTCTAATAAAACAGCCCTTCCCGTAAAAATTATGAAGTTTCAAGTTCAGCTGCCCTTCGTGACTAGCTACAGTACGCAAGGCAAAACATTTCACTCTTTCTGTCGCTGACGTAAGCAACAAATTGATCGAACACTCGCCTACCTGGAATAGCATGACTGCATCGCTGAAAAATGAAGGCAAATTTTGCAATGCGCGGCTCTGATTACCGTCGGCATGTTGAACAGAAGGAATGGAACCTGAAAATCAATTGCAAATTATTGTATTTCAACGAACAGCGTCACTTGCTGATTACTTTGCTCGTTCGCTCTTCGGGCACGTTCGAACACTTGCGAAACCAATTGACGGACGGTGGCCGATGCTGTGTTGATCACCGTCGAGTCTTTGGCAAAGTTCAATCGAAAGCAGATGACCAAACACTGCAAAATGAACGGTACAGTTCGCGGCGTTAGGAGTTACGCACGCGGAGCGAACCTTTGCCAAGTTTGCACCGTGAATTTTGTCATTGGCGGACACCAGCAATGCCACCGTTTGCAAAACTTTCAATTCCTCCACTTCCGCGCTGGCCAAACTCCAAAGGCAATTTACTATACTTTTGGCCGATTCGTCGTTGACGCAAGAGTTGGTGACAAAACGCTGAATGGCCGACAGCGAAATTTGCACAACGCGGGGCAGCCTTGAATCGCATCCCATTGTAAAGGGCGTTACCAACTCCGAACTGAGGTCAATAAGCGCTGCATATGAATGGCACAAATAAAATTGCAAAAGCACGTGACGGCCCAAGTGACGTTACCATTCATAGCGGCTGTTGCCTGTTGCATTTTCTCCGAATTCACATTTCGAACCTTGACAAGAGCTATTTCGGCAGCCTGCATGACGAAAAAAAGAATTTGTTCCATTTATACAACAGCGCGACATGTGCGGCAACAGACTTCTCTAATTTGAGGGAACTTCTTTTTCCCTTCGTTGCATAACGTGTACAGATCAGTGGACAAGTTGTCGATGAAGCGTTTCACTGCTGTTACGTTGCCCTGGTCTGTTTCAGCCATTGCGAACACTGCAACTTAAAGCTAAGCAAAGGGGAAAACTTCGGCTGCCTCAACAGGTTCACTATTCGGATATCCCTATTCCCATCCACCAAAAAAATAGAGACATACTCCTTTATTTGGGTCATGTAGGCTATGAGCCCTACTGTCATACTGTAACTTTGCTAGCCATCCTGTTCTGCCCTTCCCTAAGGCTAAGCCTAAACAAAAGGCCTACATCTTAGTTCAGACGTAGGAAAGGGCAGAACAGGATAGCCAGCATGCTCGCCAGTAATGGCAGGACAGGATGGCTACATGCTTAACCGAAAGGAACCTGCATTCCCGAGACGGTAGGGCGCATAACCGACAAGACGCTTTCTTTTTCCAATAGTAAGCATGAATTAATAAAAATCACGAATTCTACTACTTGCAACAACTCTCGACGAACCAATTTCTCTGATAACGTCTTGAACTGCGGCATTTTCAAAAGATTACTCTTAATTTTAGCAGCCAAAGCACAATAGAGAGAATAAGTGCAAAGTAAAATGAACAAATAACAGCTCACCAAGTCTAAAGTAACGCCAATGGGACGGCTTACTTGATTTTTGCATTTACGCAACGAGCGGGAACGGAAGACGAGAGAATGAAACATTACGTTAAGGTCGAAAGGAGATAACATTAATATAGCGTGGTTTCTACGCTGGCCATTAATTGAAAGGCATACTTTTACAACACAGAAAACTAATGCCTTGTTCGAACAAAGAAAATTTAACATTAAGGCTATTTACTTCCAAACTTGGTAGGCTCACCTGTTAGACTTTATAAGCGACAATATACGGCGACCAGAACTCAACGTTCTTTTTGGGATACTCAAAGGGAGAAGAAACATAAACTTGCCATTTTCTTGCCAACAGGAGGCGAACCTTAAACATGAACAAATCAAGGACAAAGCCAACACTGAGAGCTACGAGTGTACGTTCGCTTTGGAACGGGATGAGCAAATCCGTTCGACCTGTCAGCACACGCGAGACGACAAGCATTTTTTATAACTGTATGCAAAAAATAGGAACGAAAAATACATTTTTCCCAAGCAACAATATAGCAAGGTACAAATAATCATCGCAAAGTCAATCATTGCATACATAAACCGACAGATTCAAGCAATGCACATTGAGCGGGCGAGTAAACTGCGCAAAAAGAGAACGTGGAAGTCGAGAAAGTTAAAATGGAAGAAAAACAAGAACAAGGACGTAGAAAAAGCGATTTCACAGATTGGCGCTATAAAGTCTGCTCAGGTACAGCAGCTACTGTAAAAAGAATACAGTAGAATGGCAACCAACAAGTAGCTATTGTTGATAAACCGTTGCAAACGGTGGGTACGTTATACTTTCTTCATTTTTGCTTCCATTTATGGATGAGGAACACTCGGAATTCTCTTCGCTCTTCGGCGAAGTGCTTTCACCATCCAAACATGGTTGCTGCTGCTGACAAGGCGGTGCTTGTTCCACATTCGCGGGAGCGGAAGAAAGCATTGGTTCCACTTTGGCAAAACTTAGATTCGCTGCCGGCGGTTGCATTCCTCGTCGGGCAATTTTTTCCGCCTTCCTCCATAAGGTAATTTCCTGCAAACAATTAAACGAAAAACGTTCCTTAAGGGGCGCCCACGTCATGAAAACCTGTTGCTTGAAATACCGTCTCTCTTCTTCGTCAACAAGAACAAGATTTAAGAAATAGCGTACGGAGAAACGTTTGTGAATTTCTCGCATCGTCGGCGTCAAGTCGTACCCGGACAGAAATAAGCGAATCGGAATCGATTCTCCTTTAGCAACAATTGTGATTCATTTCAACTAATTAGCATATCGTGTACCTTTCACCGGAGCTCCGTCCATAATTTCATACTTCGCAACAGTTTCGTTTTCGTGGAAAACGGACGTACCTAAAATTGGCGCATACTACGACAAGTAGAATATGAAATAGCGCAAAACACGAACCCGTGCCAATGGTTTCACGTTTGATAATGGCAATTTCCATAAATTTTATCTTAATTCTCACCAAAAGGAAATAAATCTTTCCCACAATGACATCCTTCAAATGGTATCTGAAACAATTGAGATACATACGCGCGTAAAAATCGAATTAAAATCAATAAGTCCAACTTTGATCTGTTGTACTCAAATTCGATGTGCAGGCAATCTTCTATTCCAACTTCCATTTTAATGTTGCTATCCGCTTCGGGATATTTGGAAAGCGTATGCACAACCAAGTCCATTTCTCGAATAATCTCGGAGATTCGCTTGGAAATGGTCACTCGAAGAAAATACCTTAGAAACGATTAGTTGAAAATGCGAAAAGCAACGGAACTTCAAAATGGAAGTGCACCACCGTCAATTAGACGTTGATACGTTAGTCGGTGGGAAATGGCACTCCATTACAAAAATTTAAAATTCAAATTTTCAAAATAGACAATTGCTGCAGGCCTATCAACTCTTACGTGCACAGATACTCGACGATGGCGTAAATTCAGTGAAAAGATTTAAAGAGTCACCATTTTTAAATGATTTGAAGCATACGTTTCAGGAATGCGACTAGCCGAAGCTATACTTACGGATTCATGCGTCATAAGATGCTCTTGGATCTTAATTACATTTAAAATACTGTACATCAAAACGATCATTCGAAAAACAAAGTATACATACAGTTTAACTGCAGATGCGTCAATAATTTTATTCATTCTATGCACGCTGACGTTCCATTTATTACTTATTCCGGTAAGCTGAAAATTTACGTTTCTGATCGTCTCTTTAAGGTGGCAATAAAGAATGCATGCTGAAACTTAAGCAACAAGCAACTTGTGAGTTTTTCATGCTTTATACGGAGACGACCTATTTATTTATAAACAAACGGGTCGTCTCTGTGCGAAACCTGAAACCTTACGCACCCGTTACGAAATCGTACGTGCTTAATGTGTTTGTGAATGTTTTTACAATATTTTTCATTTCCACAATAATTTCCGAGCGAGGGAACGCCCAGCTGCTTCACCTAAATAAGATGACATATAAAAAAACAATAAGAACTTAAATTACTGCCAATGGCAGAACGTTGACCCCTATTAATGCCCTGCGCAACGGTTCCAGCTGACGGAATGCTAAAAACAACAACGCGAACATGGACGAGATGGAATATTAAAACTTGAAGTTCTGCTGGAGGAAAGATACGCGCCAAAACTCTTAAGCGTTCGAAAAAGGCATCGTATGTATCAAAGTTACAGCCGGCTGCAACGGTTAGACTCGTTTACCTTAGTTTTACATTGCTACCGCAGTAGGACTCGTATGGTTTTTCCACCTTGGTGAATTCGAATGGATAGACTGTATTTTGCAGCAATTCGCCGGGTTGCGCCAACTCTTTAACAAGCGATATGAAGTCTATATGATTGCCTCGGTCGTAGTAAACTTCTGTGGAAAAGCGACAGTCCAGAATGTACGCAAGCGAACGTCAAGCTTACCGATGTGACCGATGAACTCAATTTTGATCCCGCTATGGTCCAACTTTTGGTCCGGCTTCTTGAGACGTATGGACACCTGCAATTGGAAAAGAAAAGCTCAACAATAGTTCGAGCAATCAACAACGACGGAGCTTATGCTTACCGTTCCGCTGATCGTCTCTCCGTCGTAAAACAAAAAGCCATTGCGCGTAACACCGTCCTCCCCGCGGACGGGAACCGTTGCGCGAGTGCTCGAGTCGTCTAGATGAATGTCAATCTCGGCCGATTGACCAAAGCCAAAAAACGACTAATAAGAAGAAAACTTCAACGCGCTTAGACATTTGCTGCCCTACTCTACCATTTCCAAGCTAAACGCTAGAACAATACGCCAGATAAGTGCGTACGAATTCCAAAGACAAGTGCAAAAATTTTAACCTTCAACTTGTTGTACAGTAAAATGACATACAGGTTACATTAGCATTTACTGTACGCTCCTACTTTGCAAACCATGCGTCAGCTTTTCCTTGCCTGCTGGGTTATCTTTTGTACTAAGGCATGCTAACCGTCCGAAATATGTTTTGTAATATTTTTAACTCATTTTTTAACATTGTGAATGCTGCTTGACTTTCATTTGAGTGCCGCCAGTGAACAGTTGGTTAAATTGCTTTGGCCGTACTGTTTTGTTTATCCATTGAACATTAGCAGCAAATTTGCAAGCATAATCAACTCTAAGCAGCCTGCTGAACTTCACGCCACCTTTCCTGCAGCGAATATGCCAGCAATTCTAGGCTTGACCAAGTTCTCCTTGAGTGAGCGCATCTTGATGGTTGCCGAATACCTCAGAGCGTGTTACGAAGAACGAAAAGGTAATTTTGACTACCGTACTTGTTTTTAAATATTTTTCCGCATTTTGAAATATGTACATTTTTTTACTTTTGTACGGTTGCCTTAATTTTGAGCATTTTCTTCAGCCAAAGATCCTAACCTTTCGAAACTAAATTGACTGTATCTAACAACAGGAATTCTTTGTATTCTTCTTATTAGAAAGTTGCTGTTCAGAAATTTAAGACCTCTGCTCACAGCCAGTATATAGAACAGCCATCTTAGAATTGAATTATCGAACTGTGAATATTACGAATGCTTTGTTGTAAGCTGTCGTTGTTGTTTTATAAACTTGAATGTGTATGATCCATTTTTCTTTCTATCAAGACATTTAAGTTAGCAGTTTGCTCTTATGCCGTTCTTACATCAGAGAAATGTTCATTTATAATTTCTTTTTCATTTTCTGCTCATGATCGTCATTTAGGGAAAGTGGCACTCGTTTGTCGTAGGCGAAGTTTCGTGAACTGATGAAAAGTGAACTTTTAGCAAGGATTACCGGCATTGGCGCCGTGTTCGTCAGTATTTCATGCTACTACATGAACAGGAGAATACAAGGTTGCATTGTACCTTCATATTCTTACTTTTTACAGTGCAACCACCATTTATCCTCTCCCGAACTTCAGAAAGCGTAAAGAGTCGACCCTGCTACAGAGAAGCTGTTGACCTACTCAGTCGACATGAGAAAGCGTTAGACAACTTAGGCACCCCAGTCAGATTTGGTGGAATTCGTTGGAACAAGCGAAAAATTAATTATCTAAGTGATTGCACGTGTAGGGTATGATACACTGCTTAAGCACGCCCTCGCTGTAAATTCTTCTTCTTTTTTAGTGGGATATACCAGTAGTTGGAACCAAAGAAGCGGGAACTCTGTCCGTACGCGGTCGAAAAGTAAAAGACAGGTTTGTAGTAGCGCACTCTGACAGTTCGAATGTAGCGTAATTATTCCAGTTGGCATCTGAGCCTCGAACTCGAACTGGAGGGTTGCGATGAAATATATTCCATCTATGAAGACCCTCTTTATAATTCGTCTTCTGAACACCTGAAACTTCAAAAGTGAAAGCTGCTCAGAGCAATAAGCTTCCACAGGTGCTCATACCTCTTTATATATCCTATCGTAGCTCGTTATGTCACAAGGTTGTGCTACTCTGCGTCAAGACACTTTCCCGCGCACATCAAGAAGTAAACACTCCCTCTGCACAGATAGGAATGCCAAAGTGCAACGACAACAAAATGGTTTCCAGTGAATTCATTCCTTGCGGGCACAACTACGCTGAGAATGCGTTGCCCTTTCTGAATAGCTATGCGGTTTCAATATTAGCGTTATCAAAGTCTGCTTGGCGAAGCAAACATTCTAAGACCAAACTTTATTTTCAAAATTGTCACGCATACGATTCCACCTTTCAGGCATGCATTTTGTACAACATACTTTTAATGCTATGTTTCACTAATCGTTCGGCGCTGTCAGGAAAAGAGTCCCCCCAAGGAAACAAGCCTTTTCCATCTGTTATCTAGGAACATCCCGCGGCATAAGTTACTGAATCGCTTACACGCATGCGTATATTTCTCGTGTAGTCCGGCAAATAATAGAACCAACTTGCCATTCATGTTGCAGATAAATATTCCAATCGGCCTAACGCTTATGCAAAAATTTTCACGCATTCACCAAAGATAAAAATGAGTCGTTAAAAAAGAAATAGAAGTAGTTCAATATCCCGCTTCCAAATCATAAGTAAAAGAAGCTACGTCGGCTTTCGGCACAAGTAATGGTAATTTGCGGGATTGTAGACCATGGTGGTTACGTTTAAAATTTCGAATCCAGCTTCCTTGAACATTCTTTCAGCCACCTGTCGTCCCCACATCGTTCCCAGACCCGCTCCTCCTTCGAAATGCAAAGACAC